>JAQGCX010000947.1:0-13018 GCA_034700205.1 Plectus parietinus | reverse complement strand
AATTTGAACATCCCAGCTCTTAGTTGCGCCACTCTGTACATAGGAAACTTATACAAGCGATTGAGAAACTCACCGATAATGGCTGCAATTTCCATATACATGATTATACGGACTCTATCAAAATGCTGAGTGCTGAGCTCGGTAAAAAGGCCACTGTGCGCTGATAACGTTAAAGTGACCAATGTATCGTATATGAACAGTGCCGTTAACAGATGCAACCCAACGAGCCAGGGGGCTTTCCTTCGCCCAAGGAAACCAGAAGAGGAGGAAAGATGCCGAGAAGAAGGGACCCATATAGAGACAACATGGGGATAAGACGAAAATTTTTATAAGCGCGACGAAAATCTCGACGGTGTAAGAATCGCTGTGAGAAGGGTGCGCCAGCAGGGGAAGCACGCACCACTGTTCGCGCTGTTGTGTGCCGCACTCGCTCTCGCGCGCCCCTTACGTGTCCCGCTCTATCGCACTCATAAAACCCTTACCGGGTTTTTCCGAACTCACCCCCACTCACTCGCGCGCGTTCTAACACGCTGACTAGGGGCTAATTAATCTGCCTTTTTTAAATCGATAATTAGCATGGGGTGTCGTTCTAATGTTCAGCAACATCCCATGCTAATTACAAATACAATGCACATTAATTAGCCTCTAGTTAACGTGCTAGAACCCACGATTGGGGGTGAGTTCGAAAAAATCTGACACGTATGAAAAGAAGTACTAGTAATACATGGTGAGTCACAGTAAACTAATATTTGAATCGCTGCTACACTGCAAATTTAACTCAGATAAAGTTCAAATTCGGTACGGACATTCCTCGAGCACTAAATTCAATGCTGTAAAATTTTCGTATTTATTCGTAGTTTATTTCTTTGTTTTATGCAATTTTTCGTGACAGCATCATTTGTACTAATTTTTAAGAATAACTGCTTTTTCGACGATGAATCGCAAACAAAACTTTTTCATGCAGCCTAAATTGTTATTTCTAACAGATCTCTACTTGAGAATGTCCAATTTATCGCTCAGCGTTCAGTTTTGAATTGCTTGCTATGCACTCGGACGCCTGATCGCGCTATTTCAGTTTTACTGGGATGGAGTTGTCTTCCAGAAATTTGCATAAAAAGCCATCACTTCTACTAAGCCATCACTTTAAGGAGATTCCTAATTTAAACAGAGCAGAATGCGATGACAGCTTCCGTATTTATTACGAATATGTAACATCCGATGAATAGTCACTCGTTTTATGTTGCAGCGGAGCTTTAGTTCACAATGGCGACAATAATTCATTTACCGACGCTTGCTATTGCCATGACTTCGCTGGGTTCAAGTCTCATTGGTGTAATCTTCGGTTTCTATTACATTAAGGTAATTTTTTGCAATTTACTGTTTCTGTGGCCAAAGTACCGTTGAAGGTGTTCCTTGAATTCTACGAAATCGAGCCGGCGTACTTGAATATGGCACAGATAGTATTCATGATTTGGAATGCTATCAATGATCCATTATTTGGATTCATTCTGGTACGGTATAAGTCGTATAACTGAAACTTCATAAAATCGACCGAAAAGTTGCAATTAACCGATTCTTGCAATTAGCCACACATAAACAAAATTTGAATATTAAAAAATTTGCATATTACATAAGACATAATGCGATGAATGGCTAATTATTGACTAAACTGCAAAGCTTTATGACCGATATAATGTATATCGAATAATTTGCTCGATTTATGTTGAAAGCTAGCAAGTTTTTAAAGTTTTTTGCTAATTGTGACATAAATTAGCTGTGTCAATCAAAGTTGCAGTTAAACAATTGCTCTTTAGTACTATGTATGGCGAAGATGCTTCAGAAAAAGTTGCAATTAACCAACTTGCACTTGACCGATTATCTTTTACACACAAAACATAGTACATTTTCCCCGGCATCCAAGAAAAGTAGCAATTAACCGATCCTTGCAATTAACCGGTTTGCAATTATCCGACTTATACTGCACCCTGTAGAACGAACAATGTTTCATCACAGTTATTTATGCTTTTTTACAGGATGTGGGTTGTGGTCGTTGGATGAAATGGTTGATGAATCGAAGAAAGGTTGTACTCTATATGGGTCCCTTCTTCTCGGCATCTTTCCTCCTCTTCTGGTTTCCTTGGGCAAAGGAAAGCCCCTCCTGGCTCGTTGGATTGCATCTGTTAACGGCCCTGTTCATATACGATACATTGGTCACTCTAACGTTGTCGGCGCACTGCGGCCTTTTTACCGAGCTCAGTACGCAGCATTCCGATAGAGTGCGTATGATCATGTATATGGAAATTGCAGCCATTATCGGTCAGTTTCCCAATCGTTTGTATAAGTTTCATATGTACAGGGTGGCGCAACTAAGAGTTAGGGTATTTGAATTGCTGCCGAACCGCCAATTCTCATCAGATCAAGCTGAAAATTGGTACATACACGTCTCAGACACTAAATTTAACTTGTTTAAAATTTAATGTTCATTGATGGTGAATAAGTGATTTTATGTTAATTATCGTTTGAGCGCGCGCTCCCTTGTTATTGTACTGCTCATGGCGTATCATACAGAAGTATGCACAGAATCTGAAATTTACCACCCATGAATATGAAATTTTGAGCAAATTTAAAATAATATCTGAGGTATGTGTATGTCAATTTTCAGCTTGAGCTGATAAGAATTGGCGATTCGGCAGCAATTCAGACACCCTAACTCTTTGTTGCGTCACCCTATAACATCACGGCACTTTGCTTTCTTACAGGCTCACTGGTAATTTTTCCTGTTGACAAGCTGTCGAGAAATCTAACAGATTTCTCCGCTTTTCAATTGATGTGCATTGGATTAGCAGTTCTCAGTGCACTTTGTTTCTTCTGTACCGGTTTGTTTTCTCCACGTGAAGTGGCGCAAGTGAAACAGCGAATCGAATTTAATTCAATTCGAAATGGTCACAGTGCATTTTTGGACAATGACAATGCGAACGAAGTAATGTCAGTTAAGAAAAATTTAATTTTGGGACTGAAAAGCAGCTGGCAAATTATTAGAGAGCGTGACTTTTTGTGCGTGGTGCTTGCCCTTTTCTTCCGTATAATGCGATCAACGGCTGCCGCCAATTTTACTGCTATTTTCGTGGAAGCACTGGTTTCACCTACTGGTCTGCTGCCAAAAGGCTCCACCGAATTGAGCATCTTTTATCAGCTATCTCAGACGCTGTCGCCAGTAAGCGCTCTCGCAACAGTATACTCACCGTGCAAAATGCTCTAATTTCAGATAATATTTCTCTTCTTCTGGCCGCTGTTGAATAAACTTGGCCCTTGGCTGGTCAACATTGGGCTTCTCTTTTTCTCATGCGCTAATTGTATTATTATATTTTGGATCGCCCGACGCAATCAAATATGGCTAGCTGCATTTCTGCTCATTGAGAAGTCACTTTGGGCTATCACATTAATTTTTTTCTAATCGTTTCTTATAGCATTCTTTGTCGAGTCGGGTTCCCCGTAGTCTACCACATCTTCCTTCCAGATGTCGTCGATGAGGATATGTTACGACATGACAGAAAGTTTGTGCCAACTGCCAATTCGGTCTATCATAATCTATTACTTACGGTATTGCAGTACGTCGAACATTTTTGCTTATGTCCTGCAATATCGGCCGAACGCCGGTATTGCAGAACATAAGCATTTTCGGCGAAATCTGAAAACCTTTTGCAAACTGTGCCAAGCCAAACTCGGTCCTTATAAAAAACGCGTCTTAATTGATCAACTATGGGCCAAGATTGACTGTCCGCAATTTCTCTTTTATCGATCAAGTCTATGTTCACAAATTCTCTGGATTTTCAGAAAGTTATCGACGACTTTTCTGCCAAAAAATGTCTGAAGTAATGATTGATGTTTCCAGTGCATATTATTTCCATTTCCCGATTCTTTTGATCATAATAAAAGCATGTTTACAAAGAATCTTCAAGATTTTGAATTATAAACTAACTTTAGCAACACAACAATCATTATATTAAATAATTCTGCAAAAATGTGGCGAAATTGACAAGCATTTACTTAATAATCACAATATCTCAAGATTGCATTTGTTTACAATGCACATACATGTCCAGAAAAATACAGGATGGTGCAGGAAATTTTTGTACATATAGTAAAATGACCATAACTCGGTGACAGCTGATCGAAACTCATTGAAAGTATAGCCACGTGTAGTCCAACTCATGCTCTACTAAATGTGAAATTTTTATTAAGATTGGGAGAATCGCTGAAATTCTACAGTAATCCACGCGTAAAGCTAAAAAGTTAGCAATTTTGGTGCGTTGAATAGATATTTTTTTGAAATAACTTTGTCAGACAACGTCTGTTATAAAATAAGCTCTGCACTTGAGAAAGCTAGTGTAAAAGGGTGATTTATTATTATTAGTCATTGTCTATGTCAAAAATTGCGATTCTCCGATAGATTTCATAAAAGTTATGAACAAAAATAAAGAGGTAGCCGGACTTTTGAGACACCTTGTATAGAACTCAAAAGCAGCGGATAGAATGACACTATCGCTACAGCCATATCTATTACGTGCTGCAATTGAACGATCGATCTGTTCAGGATAAAGAAATTCATCCTACACTGTTGCTAAGCAAGTGATTCCGGCTTTACCAAGCAACCTGCGAAGCCCCTGCCGTGTTATTAACAACTAGTAAAGTTCTCACGTGCTATTGCACGATACTAACTTGGCGCACTGTGAACGCTTTTGCGCCCCATGCTGCTTTGACTTAAACTTGACCACCTGTTCTAGTTATCTTTTCTCTGCTCTGTTGTATTTTATTCAGAAAATGAACCTGATAAAGAAAGTGAAAAACTCACTACGTAGAATGGGGCATCATTTTCACACAGAAAAAGAACTGGTGTTCCTGGATCAATTGGTGTTGGAAAAATGTGTTTCCTTAATGAAACGCACGAAGTATACTAATTGCTTGTCACAAGAATTGGTCAGTCACAATTTTGCAACACTCATTCATTCAAACCCTTCAAATTTAAACGTTTCCCTGAAAATAATGGTCAGGTCGCAATATTTGTTTAATCTATATTTAACGAGTCGACAATGGGAAACTGATAGAATTCCTATGGAGATAAATCGAAACGAACTGAGCAAAATTTTTGTTCATATTTTTTCGCGTTACAAGCGATTTCGTTGCATTTCCTTTGTGGGATACGACACTGAAAACACAGGTATGGATCAAGAAATATTGTCACATGTTTTACTCAAATCACACTGTCGTCCCATAAGAGTTAAAGAACTGAAAATTATTTACACGAGACCGATATTTGGTCCAATTTGTTCGCTGATTATTTCTCTCTCATCGCTGCTCAAGTCTCTGAAGCTGGAATTTCTACCCGCGAGGTTTGATCCACGAAGCTCGAAGTTCAACACTCTTGACCAGGAGTCGGGACAGCGGACTTGCAATGACCTGTGCAAAGCAATTTCAACTGTTTCTCAGCTTCGCAAGCTAGTATTCGATAGACGCGACGAATTTCAATTATCAATGATTGCACCATTAGGCGATTGCGTGAAAACGTGGGAATATCTGAAACGTTTCGAGTACACAAACGAGAATGTCGATGGAATTAACACGCACTTGTTGTTTAACGCATTCCGTGACAACATCAATTTGCCCACTCTTCGCCTATATAACCTCACTGGTTTCGAACTTGCTTGTTTTTGCGATTCTGCCGCAGATCATATTCTTTCCAGGCAAGTATATTTCTGCTACGTAGTACCATAGGTGTACTTGGGATCGGAAATGTAAGTCCCGAAAAAAGAGGAGGGTTGGAAATAAAAATTTTAAAATCCGAGGGGGTGGGTCGTAAATCCTAGAATTTAGCATATGCAAATTAGGCAAAATACGATACTTTTGCGTGGAAATTAAAAAAAATTCAAATTTAGGCCTAAAATACCGAGATTGTTTAGAACTACGAGATTGCGTAATTTGAACGGTTTTGTTTAGAGCGAGCTTCACAACATTTGAAACTTACTCGCTCAATGGGGCGAACGGTAATTTGTTAGTCGAGATGTTTTATCAATGTGATAAGCCACTTTCCCACAACGACTATGGGAAAATTATATCCGTGAAAATACGAATAGTAATCACAGCTCTTCTGCAATTGCTATTTCCTTTTAGAGAAACATAGGACTTTTCAGATTGCGCTTTCTTGCTATCGATGGAGACAACATCACAGATATCATGATTGATACAGGAAAGGATCAGTTTTATCAGATTTTGACCTCTCTTCATGAGTCCGGTCGAATGAAGGTAATAATCTCTTTAGATACGCAAATATTACGCTCATTTTGAACTATAAAATCAAATAGGATAACTAATTTGCAAAGTTCATACTCTCCAGGAAGGGGGAGGTGCGGTCAAAGGTGTTTTTGGGTCAAAATTTTAAATTTAAAAAAAAATATAGAAAATATTGAAACATTCAGGGGGGTTTACATACCGTACCCCTAAATTTACAAACTGTAACCAATTTTTGGGCGGAAATTCAATGTTTCCGCAGTAAAACTGGAACTCCCTCTCAAAAATAACGTAATTGAAAAAATTTCCCGTCTTTGATGGGAGAGAGGGTTATCAAAACTCTGCCTACTTTGGACCTGGTTAGGGGAGTAACACCCCCCAATACTCCCCCCCCAAAAAACACCTATGGATATTAAAAGTTAATTTGCATTCAAAACCAAAAGAAAATAAAGTTTACTCAAAGTCAAATTGTGCTTAATGCTCCAGTGGTTATTTCCTAAAGGATCATTTTTGCTTAAGATTCGGATGAAATTGGCAAATAGAAGCGACAGCTTGGACTGGAAGTTCTCTGACGTTTTCAAAGCCTGGGTGGAACTGTCCAATTTTGCGGCCAGGCCGGTTCTTCTTCACTACGTTGTTACTCGTTACTGGGATCACGTGACTTACAAGAAGCTGATGAGAAAAATCGAAAATGCGATTGCTGCTCTCTCTTCAGTGAATGTGTTCGAAGGACTTGCTGTCGAGCGACATCAATCAAAGAATCGAATCATTTTACACTTACACTATCAAAATGCGAAAGTCACTGTTCTTGTTAGTTTGAGAAATAAGGAATTCTGAAGAATGTGTTACCTCATGCGTACAGACGCAAGTTCAGTTACTGTAAGGGTAAAAATTTTTGGGTGAATTGGGTGGTCAATTTTTCACCTAAATTAAATACCATTGTAAGTTGTCGTATCCATGGTAATATGCCTTATTTTCATGGTAACTAACAGTGCTCGTTACCATGGCAACACGATAGTTTGCATATTCTCACCCAAATTAAGTACCACCTGACGCCTGAAGACAAATATATTGTGCCAATTGTTCGTTATTTTCGTTGTCACCCAGTTGATTATTCACATTATTCGCAGTTCTCAGTGCACTTTGTTTCCTCTGTACCGGTTTGTTTTCTCCACGTGAAGTAACGCAAGTGAAACAGCGAATCGAATTGAATGCAATTTAAAATGGTCACAGTGACAATAACAATGCAAACGAAGTAATGACAGTTAAGAAAAATTTAATTTTGGGACTGAAAAGCAGCTGGCAAATAATCAGAGAGCGTGACTTTTTGTGCGTTGTGCTAGCCCTTTTCTTCCGTATTATGCGATCGACGGCTGTTGCTAATTTTACTGCTATTTTCGTGGAAGCATTGATCTCGCCTGCTGGCGGGCTGCCAAAAGGCTCCACCGAATTGAGCATCTTTTATCAGCTATCTCAGATGCTGCCGCCAGTTAGCGCTCTCGCTACCGTATGCTCACCGTGCAGAATGCCGTGCAGAACGCGTGCAGAATGCATGCACGGATTAATAGTGGAAACTTGTCGACAGAAAAGAAAAGGGTCTCTATTAGCGCTGCACAACTCCCACTCATCATGTACTCACAATCCGACACCATTCAGAATTATTCACTGGGTCAAACGTAATATGACATTTTTGATGTGAATAGTACTATGAACAGTAGTAAAAAATTGCGTAGCAGCGAAAATGTGCAAAAAATTTCTATGTTCGACAGTTTGGACTTCAAAGATGATCTTTCTGAACAACGAGCATTTGCTTAATAGGCGATTTTTCTAAGGATCGAGCTTGGCTTGGCACAGCTGACATTTATTTTTAGTTTTCGCTGAGATTAATCATTTCGGGGTATTTTGAGCTGAAACTTTCGAAAATAACGTCAGAATTTAAATTTAAAAAATTTGTTTCGACATATAGCGGGAAATTTAAAATTGTTTTCCAAAAATTTAAAAAATAGTATCTTTTTTCAGAAATTTTCGGAACCGGAATTTCAGACCCCAGCGTTAACCCCGAGTTCACGTTTGGCGGATTTTATGAGCATTTTTGCCGAAATAGAGGATGCACGGGTGATGTTCTTAACAAACAAATAACATCTTGAACCTAACCACGAATTTACGTTAGGTTAATCCACCTAACCATCGCATATGAAATGTTTCAAATTATGCCAATCGTATTCAAACTCTTACACATGAAAGAGCATGTGATGAAGTATATGAACGACATACTTAGTATGGATACCCCATACCCCCTGGCGGCGCCACTGCTTTTGGATCTATCAGCATAGCCGATGGATCTACAGTATCAGCGTAGGGCCGTGGATCTAACGACACAGTCGTGACAGCTGTCATTCCTGTCAACCACACCACGCTCATTAAAGTTGATGATGGATCTAACGACCCAAAGCTCATGCGTTGTCAGATTACGAGCGTTGCATCTGTGACACAAAATATTATTTTCGAAAGAATCAATAATCTTCCCTGCAGTCATTAAATTTATTGATACGAAAGGTGTGAGTGATTCGTTCCTGAAGATACGTTCTGCTAATTTAACATAATTTATTGCCAATTAAATGCAGGAATTTTAAACCGTGACTGCTTCGAAAAATACCATAAAATTTCCTTCGTTACATAGTTCAATGGCACAAAATCAAAATATGAAACTTTTTACATGAATCAACTGATTTTCTGTGAGCAAAAGTAAAAGCGTAACTGTGCAAACCAGTCTCTCGAAAATCACGCATTGCATATTTTTCATTGCGTTGCGATACATATCTGATAGCAATACATTTCCAAAAAGCCATGAAAGCCAAAGGCTTTCAAAAAGAAATGTACAGGGTGGCGCAACGAAAACTATAGAAGTTTGAATCGCTGTTGATCCGACAATTTTCATCTGAACAAGCTGAAATTTTGAACATATGCTCATTAGACACTAACTTATATGTACTGAAATTTTCATTTTGATTGAAAACAAATAGTTGAGTTGATGCAAATTTTTGTCAGACGCACCGTTGTCATTCTCTATTTTCATCAAAATTTGAGTTTTGTTTGTCAAACGGTATGGTGCAACAATCATTTGACACACAGACTCAAAATCAGTTTTAGCGGTAGATTAACATTTTTATGTGCTGAATTTATCACTAACATGCAATTTCGAAATATTCGCGTTTCAAAATTAGATGTTTTGGTGGCGCGACGAAAATTATAGATGTTTGAATCATTGCAGATCCAACAATTTTCGTTAGATTAAGCTGAGAACTGGAACACATATGCCTCAGAAACTAACTTAGGAATATTTTAAATTTCATATTGATTGGAAACGAATAGCTGGTTTATGCAAATTTTGTTTCATTTTCGTGAACTGCGGTATAATGGTGAACATGTGAAATAAATATTGGCATAAAACCAGCTATTCGTTTCCGATCAATATGAAATTTGAAACACTTTTAAGTTAGTTTCTGAGGCATATGTGTTCCAGTTCTCAGCTTAATCTGACGAAAATTGTTGGATCTGCAGTGATTCAAACATCTATAGTTTTCGTTGCGCCACCAAAACTTTTGCAAACGCGAGTATTTCAAAATTGCGTGTTAGTGAGCAATTCAGCACATAAAAATGTTAATCTATTGCTGAAACTGACTTTGAATCTTTGTGTCATATGATTGTTGCATCGTACCGTTAGACAAACAAAACTCAAATTTTGATGAAAATAGCGAATGACAACGGTGCATCAGACAACAATTAGCATAAACTCAGCTATTTGTTTTTAATCGACATGAAAATTTCAGCACATATAAGTTAGTGTCTGAGGAACATATGTTCAAAATTTCAGCTTGTTCAGATGAAAATTGTTGGATCTACAGCGATTAGTTTTCGTTGCGCCACCCTGTAGTTTCCTCTCTGAAAAGTTTACTCCGAGAAAGGCAATGAAATAACAATAAAAGGCACTGTTTTGTTTCTTCTCAAAGTCTTTATCTTTGTAAGCTCCGTTTCAGAGAGGGAATTATAGTTCTTTGTAATAGATTTTGGCTTTTGGCTTTTCATGGCTTGTTTCAGAGAACCGGGCATGATGTCGTTCGCAGAAAACCTGCAGTCGAATCAGTGAAGTTTTTAGCTAATTAAACTCATTAATGATATGCCGTGGCGACGGAAAACGACGGCGAACGATTGGAAACGACATGGCATATCATTAATTCGTTTAATTAGCCAAAAAGACATCACTGAGTGAAATCAGCTTCTGCAATTGTTTTGTCTGCTGCATTTTGGAATGCGTTATTTTCTTTCTGCAAAGGTGTTAAAGTTTCGTATGAAGGTGGTGGATAGTCGTGAAATTTTCCGGATTCCAAAGTTATTTCAGTGTCGATGATTTGAATTTGAGCAGTATCATTCAATGGACAATTTTCACTGGAGTTCGGTGATCCATTTCCAATATCGGCTTTTGATTGTCTCGCCTTTTCCTTTGTCTTCTTCTTATTTGATATCGTGTAGCAGAGAAAGTATAAAAGAGCGCCCACAACCACCAATCCAATCGTGATGACCACTGCTAAGATAATTGGTACATTATCGCCATCAATTTCGATCAGTCGACGTCCGATTTCTGCGCATTCTGGCGGCGGAGAACTTGATGGTTCTGCGCAAAAATCGCAGAATGTTCCGCGATATTTCGAAGGACAAACGCACTTTTTGTTCGACTTGTCCGCGTATCCCAGATGACAAATGATCTGATCGCAAAAATCGCCCTTCCAGCCATAGTAGCAAGCGCATCTGAAAGAACTGTGCTTATTTCCAAATGCCACCTCATTTTCTGTGTGAATGCAGCGTTTCTTGTTATGTTTGAACGGAAATGTCCTTTGAGTTCATTCAGCTCGTTTGGTCTATGTTTATTAAATGTTTGCCAAAGGTGTGGCAATTTTCAATCACCGCCAACGCTGCTTACATACCGTAACCGAAGTTCAAATTTTATCAACACATAGTCACTCTCTCGCCGCTTCTCCGTACGCTATTATTAGAAAACTCGAGATGTTTTGCAAACAAAATCCAGCCCACTCGACCTTGAGTCAGTAGAATCGCGTATTATGATCGCGTACGTATTATGAGACCACTTGAAAGGCAATTTTTCGATGCATCTCTGGAGATTGCGAATTTTTGAGGAATCAGCAAATTCTTAGAATTGATATGACGACAAACCTGCCGTTGTAAAGTTGACCATTGATGCATCTGATCACATATTGGCATCTATCGCCAACGAAATTCTTTTCGCACTCACAATGTCCATCGATGTTTGAGCCATGTTCACCACATCGATTGATCAACGATGAGCTGCACAACATCCCAGTCCATCCTGGATCACATAAACACCTCTTATTGAAAAACAAATTGTTGGGGTCGTATTGTAATCCAGTTGATAGTCCATTGACTGAAATGAAAATGAGCCTTCAATGTTTCGAACAGATAACTGAGAAGATTTTCCTTTGGTCAAACCGCTAGAAAAGTGTCAATATGAAAAACAGCAGATTTATTCGAAAGTGACTGCTGATTTTAAATCTGTAGAATAACTGTTCCGGGTTTTTCCGAATACAAGGGGGGCCCTTGTATTTGGGGCTTAGATTTTTATTTTTGTAATGGATTTATGATGCAAATATGAGCGAATATAATCATAATATTGTCGGAAAACAAATGAATTAAGACATTCATGTAACAATTAAATGACAATTAAACGGCATTTATCAGACACAGAATGATACTTATCCCTTAAATGACATGAAATTTACTTCAAAGAGGATTCAAACTGTCATATATTTAGAATTATTGTTCAAACGGCTAAATTGTTTCATACATGATCTGTTATAACGCATTTTAATTTGTCATTTGAGACTCCCAAATCGGTCGGCACAAGTTCGAATGTCGGTTCGGATCAGAATTCATCACTTGAGGAGGGCCAGAAGGGCCATGATCGCCGACCTACTGCAGCATCAGCCGAAGAAAAAACTGGAAACCTCACCACAAGCATAATCCTCGCAGTACTGGCCAGTAAATGGATGATGACAAACACAAGTTATTTTCTTTCCTTCGACTTTTAAAGTACCGTTGTTGTAACAGATTTGACTACTGATAGCCAAAGGATCGAGCAGAATTATTAAAACAAGAAGTAGACGTGACAAAGATGCAATCGTTGCCAAAATATTATTGACTGACATGAATGGAACTGATGACGTTATTTATCATAACCAGTATTCGTTTTAAAAAGTCTTCAAACACCTGAACGCAAAGTTAATATCAAAACTCTTCACGGAACAACATTGCTTTGGTCAATACTCAAGCAGTGCATTAGAGCGCAAACGAAAGCCGCAGTGTATACTGTACTGCTTAAGAGACGATTTTTATAAGCATCGAGCTTTTCCTTAAGTACCTTGGCGCAGTTTCCAAAAGATTTTTAGATTTCGCTGAATATATTAATAATAGTGTATTCTGGGCTGAAACTGCAAAAAATATAACTTAAAAAAAATTTTCGTGTTGAGGGAATAAATAATTAATTTCAAAAAATATTACTTCATCGAAATTAGCTTAATTTCAACTTTTCAGTACATCATTCGATCAGAAAATAGCGTTGTTTTCTCTTAATCCGTGTGCGAAGTTGTAAAAACGTGAAATTCGCACAATTGCCTTTCCATTTTCCGAATTATACGTTTTC
>JAQGCX010000946.1:0-13018 GCA_034700205.1 Plectus parietinus | reverse complement strand
TACATATCTTGTAAAGCAACTTGCGGAAGATTGTTGTGATTGACCCCCCTGGATCCGTTATGTAGCTAGCTACATGCCCCCCCCCTCGCGGTCGGACTGGACAAGCACTGGAGAGAATGACCCTCGGCCGCCAACAGGTAAGGGTCCCCGCTTATCATTCGGCCAAAGATAAAAAAAAATGAATTTTTGAATTTCGCGCCTAAATCCCGAAATGAAGTACCGTACCCCGGCTACCCCCTCTTCTGGTCGCCAGCATGTACCTGATCTCGGATCAGCGTTACAGGTATGAGGGAAAGTTAGGTAGGAGTATTTACTGTGATACGGTAACTTTTAGGAATGTGACGATTAACCTTCTGCCGATCAGACATTGCTAATTGCAAGCTTTTTATTGCGATTCTGAGCGGGCGGTGGAATCACATGTCACCACACAGAATACATGTACTTCGAAGTGCTGGATGGGAGCTGAGGCTTGCATACAAAGATAAAGCAAATCATTACTGCATATAAATAAACGCTGTATTTTAGACTCTGTATTTGCCCACGCCGTATTTTCGATTGCTAATGATAATTGTTGATTCTTTAATAATTACCTGCGCTGCGTTCGATTTTCTTTTTTCGGGCTAATCGTCCTGCGAAAAAGTAGACAATGAGTACGCAAATGCAAATCAGACCGTTCAGGATCATCCAGAAATGTTTTGCAAATCCGTTGAAGGCATAAGGTATGATACACAAGGAGATATGGACATCAGTGACGCTGTATGCACCCAACACAATCATCAATAACCCGTAGGCCAAAGCGATGATCATAAAGGTTGTTACGTACTTCTTCGTCGACATAAGCGCATATCTACAAATATACAAATAATATTAATAGTTGCAGTGCTGCCCGTGTGGTTTCAGACAGATTTCAGACAGATTTCCAATAATTTCGGTGCTTTTGTGGCTGCAACTATGGGATGCGGTTAGGGGCTTAGTTAGGGGGGAATTAGACCCCCCAAAATCGGCCTTAGAAAACTGAAAACAACGGTCACTTTTACCTCCGAGAACGAGATAAGTGTCTCCCCCTTACCTCGAGACTTCCTCACGGCAAAATAAGGCCCTTCCTCCACCCAATCCTGGCTAGACCCTTGGACGCGGGGGGGGGGGCGACGGGAACATTATACTGTACAGGTACATGGACTTTTGCAGCTGCATTAGCCTCAGATTAGATTCTTCTGCAAAGTGTCTCGCTAGTGTCTTTGTGCTGAAAATGTTATGGTTTTCTTTCCGCCCGCCACCTCTAAAAAATTCCTTTGAGTAGAACTTTCTCATCTCTCGGTTCCTGCCATGAATGTAAATAAATACCTTATTGCATGACTTAAAATAATGAGCCGATCAATTCCGATCAAAAAAATTAGCAGATTGTCAACACTTGACCAAAAAATTGCCAAGCTCTGAATCAAAAAACAGTTTTTTTGCGAAATATTCTTATCGTAACCGACGAATGTCGAGATGGCGGTCAACAATATTCCCAAACAACAACAGAAGTCTGTCAGCGCGAGCAAAGCCACAAGAAAATTGCTCTTTTCTCTCATATCGGAGTTTTTAGCAACTGCCAGAACAATCAAACCGTTTCCGATGAAACCGATGGTTGTTAAAAAAGCGCAGCCGATTGCGTAATATCTCAGATTTACAAAAGCAAAAATGTCTGTTGATAAAGTGTTATTTTCTGCCATTTAACTGACCGTGAATTTATTCACAATGTAGATAGGTACCCAAATGAAGAGCGTTCTGACTTCTGAGACAGAACTGAACGAAAAGAAGACAGTATTGTACTTAAAAAGATGATAGATAATTGTTGCGAAAGCGAAATATAAGGAGCAGAAAATTGCAAACAGCCA
Source organism: Plectus parietinus (assembly GCA_034700205.1). Taxonomy (NCBI): domain Eukaryota; kingdom Metazoa; phylum Nematoda; class Chromadorea; order Plectida; family Plectidae; genus Plectus; species Plectus parietinus. The sequence continues at coordinate 11,138 of JAQGCX010000946.1, read as the reverse complement.
ATTTGTCTAGCAAAATAAATTTCCACCATCATTAGTTGTGGTCATTATCGAACACATTTACGGGTAACCGAGCAATCTTTTATCGAGCTGTAAACCGTGAGTCACAATGCGACTTCTAAACTTCGAAGTTTCGTAGTCGTCTTATGAAATTTTTTTGTAAGCCGACTACGAAACTTTCAAATTTCAAAGTCATATTGTGACTCTCGCTTATTCTTTTTTAATTTAATTTCAAAATCTTATTCGAATCCCTGCTATTCAACTCAAGTGGACGAATTGAAAGCAGAAGCGATTTCCGAAGAAATGGGGTATGGCACATCGAAGTACTTAGGTGTCGGGTCAGAGTGAGCCATATACCGTCATGAAGTACCCGGCTACCGTAAGCATACACCCTTTTGTGTGCACTACACGCTGAAACGGCGCGGTCATTAGTTTAAGACCGTTTCGGTTTTTTTGCCAAAAATCAAGAATTACTGCACGAAATGCACTCAAATTGAACAAACAACATTGAAATAACGTATACATGTGTGAAATAACTACTAATTTCATATTACAGCTGTGCATTGACAAGGTGCTGAATACTAAAACAAGGCCTTATTTGTATTTCTGGTGATTTCTTGCAGGAAAACGCGGCGCAGTCTGAAATTTTTGTTGAAATGTTGGCCGAACACATCAGTTCAGATGTTGCAATCTGCAGTTACATCCATGGCTCCCTGGTTGCGATTAATGGGACCTCCCAATTTCCTGGCACATCTTCACGAAAAATCGGAAATTCGCATTTTTTACGCAAACTGATGGTAATAGAGTTAAGAACAACCGAACTTTCTGAATTTTTTGTACAACATTAAGAACCTATAAATGTGTCTTTGATGTAAATTTTGTGCAGTTTGGTTGAGCGGTTGACAAGATATAAGCGAAAACAAAAGGTGGCACTTTTTAAAAATTGAATTGAATTTTTTGTTTTCATGGTAGACAGAAAATTGGGAGGCCCCATTAATCGCAATCGGAGAACCATGGATGTAACTGCAGATTGCAACATCTGAATTGATGTGCTTGGTCAACATTTCAACAAAAATTTCAGACTGCGCCGCGTTTTCCTCCAAGAAATCACCAGAAATACAAATAAGGCCTCGTTTTAGTACCAAAACAGCTGATTCAGCACCTTGTCAATGCACAGCTGTAATCTGAAATTTTTAGTTATCTCACACATGTATTTTGATGCTAAATTCCCCCTATGGGTCCAACCTTGCCCACCTCTGAAATGATGTTGATTGAAACTGATATTCGCCACACAACAAAGAGATAGAGGATACGGAATGAAGCACCGATGCAATCGGTCTTTGTCGTTCCTATTCAATGGACGTTTCAACTCGAGTTGACTAAACAAAAGCGGATTAAATATACAGTCGATTCGTACATATGCATTGATATGTACGTATCTCCCCCATCCCCCGTTGCCGATGCCAGCCCTACCCCTTAATGCGGCCCTGCGTATTAGTGGCGCATTTTGCCAGGTTGATGTGTATTGGGTCTTGAAGCGATCCATAAAATCATGACAGAGTGTAGACAGTGAATGCTACCGTAGGAAGAGAAAAGTGGTGTCCGCGTGGTTTTTTGATGTGTGCGCGCGCCTGCGGGCTATGCTCACGCGTGTGTCGCGCGTCCCCCCCCCTCCCCTCCTCCACCATAGCGTCTCTCCTCGCGAGGCAAACAAGCTTGTTTTGTTTTGCGCGAGAATGTCAACCGTTCTCTTTTCTAGTCAAATATATTTGGCTTCTTCGCTCACAATCCGCCACTTTTTTCTTCAGTAGTCAACGTTGTCCAAATAGAGCTCAATGACATGTTGGCCGCTTTCTTCTATATTGCCTATATACAAGACAGTTCCTTCTCATTCCTGGAAGAAAAGCCGTGAAATATTAATATTAAACAAGAGTTCTACACTTTGCTTGATCTATGTTACAAGTAAAATTCTGTTAGAAATGCAACTGCATTTTATGAGACACTCTGTGTACAGTTTTGATAGCTAAAATTTTTTTTAGTGCTTTAGGTTAACTTTGCGACTTTTGTGACTTCATAGATGATATTTTCTGATCAGTAAGCTCCCTATATAATTTTGCCCAGAGAACTAGAACCTTGAGATCATCAGCAAGCCATAAGAATGGATAGGCCAAGGTAGGTAGGTGCCCTGGATCTTGGAGCGCAGCTGAAGACGAAGGAAGGGTCGCGTCACTGTTGCACCCTATAATATGTGCTACCGACCTGCGAAAATGAGAGAAGACATTATCAATTTGCTCATGGGCATGGACCCCTCCCCCTGTTAACAATCCTGATTATGGTCCATGTTATATTATCTAGTGCAGAGGGAGATTGAAGCAACTGACCTCTGACCTGACGCAAAAAATTGCTCTTACTCCTTACCTCACTACTTTGCCTGTAAGTGTTGTCCTTTCTTTTTCAGCTTACCATACCCCTCCCCTGGAAACGGTTGCGACTGTTTACGTCTAAATTTCGAGCTCTCGCCCTACATCTTAGCTTGGCTTGTCATAAAAGTTATTAGCTTGGCTTTTCATAAAGTTAAAACGTCCAATTCTTTTCATTCAATTAGCTTAGGACTATGTTCACAGTTGTTCTCTTACTTGTTTTCAGTTCAGTCAATTAATAGTGTGCTGTTTTACTCGTCTCTGTTGACTGTCCGAAGTCCGTGATTCACATGACTGTCGTATAAGACCTAGGAGGCGGCTTATCGCATTCTGTTTGCGTGCGTGACGTTTTTGTGATCAGCAATTTCATCGCGCTGCAGTGCGGTCAATATTGCACCAACTTCACATCATGAGCGCGCTGTGTCTGTCAATAAAGGCGTTTTCAAATTTCTATGACTTCAGGGCGTGAGCGTCAAGTTTGTTTGGTCTCCGCCGCTCATAAACGACTCATATTGCCTACGCTGATGGAGAAAATGCGTTAAGGCGGAGGGGGAACGGAATAGAAAAGTGCCTTTTCTTGCTCAACAAAGCTTCCAGATATCAGACAATCATGCCTGAACCTGTGGAAGTACCCTCTCCTGATTCCGGGTCGTCAGTACGGGTCGCTTTAAGGTGAGCAACACTAATTTGATTAATTGTAAATCAATCAATTTCAATTTATCTTACACCAAGGCCCCATTACACTTTGCATTTTCTTTTCCTTTGGGCGGTTTTCTTTGATTGAACTGGTTTTTATGATTGCTCTCTATTTTGTTGTTGTGCCAATGTTTGAGATAAACAGGCATGAGTTGAAATGACATTGAGAATACGGAAGAACTAGTTTACTCTCTCCAAACAACACTCGTCTTCAGGTGTGTCCTTTGTGTAATGCAGCGTAGTTAACTAGCTCAACCGGTGGTTTTAGTGCGCTATGAACCTTCTTACGCGAGTCATTTGCTTTGCTGACGGAAACAGATGTGTGCAGACGTTGTAGCAACTTAGAATGCCAACGAACTATTCACATCTTGAATTATTTTGCTCTGCTTTTATACACAAACAAACAATTGTAATCGGATTTTGGTCCCCCAAATCATACTTTCGCACAAAAAACTCAATTTAACAGCGATTATTCGAGTAATTAAGGAAGTAGCAGTGCATATTTATCAGTGATGTACACGGGCCGGCCCGCACGGCCCGCGGGCCGGACCCGGGCCGAGAAATTCCTGTGTGCCGATTTTTGAGTTTCTGTGTGGGCCGGGCCGGCCCGCGGGCCGCTTTTGGATACGTTTGCGGGCCGGCCCGTGGACATCACTGATTGTACCTCGAAAAGACTGTTCCTCGAAAGCATGTGCCTGGAAAACATTTACCTCGAAAGCATCGTCCCTAGAAAAGGTGCCCTCGAAAAGATGTCCTAGAATCCCAACAATCTTGCGTCATAGGCTAATGATCATGCGGTAAATGAGCGTTGCTTACTCCTATCGTGCGATTTCTGTCCCCGCAACGAACGTTGGCGGTGCTTAGGCGGACGAGGCAGATGAGAGCGCGATCTGAGAGTGACCGACTTCCGACCGTCACGCAACGCCAGCACCGATCAATTGCCATTTCCCTGGCACACCAACCCAATATCCGATCTATCCGCTAGACACGACCGCATATTCCACCAGCGCCATGTTTGGGAATCCCGCACCACTGTTATTCAACAAATCCCCGTCGTTCAATGGAGTCGGGGGCACCAATCTCACCGAACGTGGTACATTTTAGGTCTTTTTACTTACTTATTGCTGTGCGCCAGCATCTTCTCCGCCAGCATGATTTTAAGAACTTTGCCTGGACGATTTTTTAAGAAATGTGGTTGCCTAGCAATGGACCCTCGGAAATGGTCCACTTGCGCCATATTTAGCAATTTTAACACTCTCCGATCGCCTTTTAGACTTTTTACACTCTCCGTGCCGTTTCTCAACCGTTACGTTTCTAATGCTGTAAGTTAAGTTTGAAGACCAAAAAATGTCCTCTTTCGAATGACAGTTTTTGTAAGAAGTTTTCGTTTTTGTGTTACAAGGCGAAATTTTTCGAAAGTTATTGATTTTTTGGAGGCAATTTTTTTTACGTTTTATTTTTCCGCGAACACAACGACCGAGTTACAACAAATTTTTGGCGGTTTTTATAGCCACTGACTTGGGCTATCTACCACTATTTTTCTCTTTTCGGGAAAGCGAACATTTAACTCGCTGAAACTTTTCAAATTTGGTGCAAAATGCATTGTTTCATAATGCTTTGACGCGATGGGTCAAAAATCGTTATCATTACCGGAGTTTCTCGTAAATACGCCCCCCTCTCGTACGTTTATTCAGCTAATTAGCGGCTTATTAACATGTTAAAAAAAGAGATGGCGGGGGATAAAAGATAATTAAGGAAGATTAATTATAAAAATTTAAAAACACGTTCATTAGCCGTTAATTAGCGTGCTAAGCGCGCGAGAAGAGGGGGGCGTATTTATGAGAAATTCCGGTATGCTTCTATCATAGATGTTTTTTGGGGGGGGGGGTAACCCTCTCCCCCTAACCCTGACCGAAGTGGGCAAAATGGGCGAAATTTTGTTAATCCCCCCTCGCCCGCCGAAGGCGGCCCAAAAAATTTGCATAAATTTGCATAAATTTGCATAAAGTTACGGTAATTTTATGCAAATTTATACAAAATTACGGTAATTTTATGCAAATTTATGCAAATTTTTAGGCCAAAGCCATGTTAACCCCCCCCCAACTTTTCGACCCGACCTCACCAAAAAAAATGAGTACTTTTTTGCCTGGAAACTGGTAATTGACCAAAAGTTTCACTATGAGCCAATTAGTTCAACACTGGCCTGCATCACTAGTGACTAGTAAATCAGAGCTTAATGAAAATTGGTACAATAATTTTTTATTGTTATAAATGAACCAGTGGAAATATTTTGATGATTCATACACCATTCGACGCAGAATTGAATTCTCTACAACATGATATAAAACATTTTTGCTAGATACATGGGAAATATTTCTCTGGGGGGCAGCGATCGTTTCGTGTCACTCTGTACATTCTAAATCCTGTTCATGGAAATTCAATGAAATGTCCATGCAATTCCCTCCAAATCAGGGTTTTATAGATGTTATGAAATTTTTTCATGGAAAAATCCATGAATTAATTTATCAATTTCATGAAACCCTGATTTGGAAGGAATTGCATGAACATTTCATTGAATTTCCTTGAACAGGATTTAGAGTGTACGGTCTCATGAATCGGGGTCTGTACTCAGTATTACGCCTTGAATGACATGAAAATAAAATCTTAAATTTCAGCAATGATATCTAACTACGGCTATGGTAAAAATTACTGCTATACGGGAACACAAGCGCAATTTGAGAATTACGGGAATACTTCCACTTCGGATTGCAACTCCAATTGTCCCGCTGACAATGTTTCGCCATGTGGACAGCAAGCATGGGGAAAGTACAATGCCGTACTATACTCGTTCACTCTTGGCGGTGAGACGTTCTTTTTCCCCAACCCTGACCAAAGCAAAGGTGTTTTTTTGGGAGGAAGGGGGTTAGCCCCCAAAATCCTCTCCCCAACCCGAACCTAAGTAGGCGGAGTTTTGTTAAACCCCCCCTCTCTCGTGAAAAAGGTACGGTATTTAAAAAAAATAATGGTATTTTCGCACGGGAATTCAAATTTTATTACTATTGGGTTACGGGTTTTGGGATACGGTATGTTAACCTCGCTCAATTTTTGGTTTTCGTCATGTTAACCCCCCCCTAATTTTTTGACCCGAAAACACCTTGTGGACCAAAGGGTGAGGTAATTTTAACCACTCCTTTGCTAAGAGGCAAAAAACCGTATTTTGGCTCGAATATTATGTTTTAGTACTAAAGCTGTGCCCCAAATGAAAATTGTGAACGCTTCGATCAACAATGGTTCACGTTTTTTGAACTTCTGGCGACGATTGGCGAGTGATACCCTTAAGGAGATATTTGTGGCACTCCTAAAAATGCAATAAAACCACATATTATCTATGAACTTTAGCTATGAGTTGTAACGGATCGCAAATATTTCGTCTATATTTGTCCGAAATTCAGCTCATTTGGTCGCGATGGATATGAGGATGGAGATAGGAATTTCATATTTTAAGGGACTCTTGTGAATTTATTCAGTAACGATACGAATTGTTTGTTTTTCAGCCCCTGATGCGATCGACTGCACATCGACTGCCGGACCTTGCTTGAATGGCGGTCTATGCATCGAATTAATCGGTGGCACCTCCTGCCTCTGTCCACCTGGATTTACTGGATCCGACTGCCTAATTGGTAAAAAATTTGATATTTTTGGGATTCACAATACAGTCGAACCCGGATAAGTGCACAAAATGCGTATCAATTGTTTGAGCACACGCCAACATGAAAACTCACTATGCAGAACTGCGTAACCTCTTTGTGCGATGGCGTGTGCTCTAACAATTGATACGCATTGTGTGCACTTATCCGGGTTCGACTGTAAATACAGCAATTGCATTTCAGATATCGATGATTGCACACCGAATCCGTGCAATGGCGAGCCATGCATTGACGGCGTAGACACCTACACTTGCATGTGCACTGGATATTTGTCGGGCGATAATTGCCAAAGTAAGATTAGGCCGATAAATAGTACTTATTCAAACAACAAATTGAATTACTCTGTAAAATTGCCAGATATTAGGGCAATCCCAGAAAGGAGATTATTGAATCTTTTCCCATATTCATTTTCTACGTATTTTCTGGCAAAATATTAACAGGTTATTTGGTCCAGATGATGCAGAAATTTTAAAGCTATTCATTAATTTTTTGTGCAAAAAGTTACGGAGTAGATGGATGTGTGGACAAATGCAAGAGATGTCGAGCTCCGCAGCTACTGTACCTCCAGAGTCTAGCCATTTGTTCGTCCATTTGCGGGTGACAGTGGGCTGACAAATATATTTTTGCCAGTATTGTGTGGGAAAAACTTCTCTACCAGTAAGGCAAGGCGAGGAAGGGGGGAGAGGTTCATCTTGACTGGATGCCGCCTAACTGTCACTGCTTGAGAATTTTTTGCATTCTTTATATTCTGTTCTGCTAACCAATCTAGTCGACAAATGTTATTAATAAACAGGGGCGTTGAGGGTCATGGCCTCCAAAAATCGCCCTCCGAAGAAACGATAAAAGGGACTCCCATTATCAAAAAACTTATTTGGCAACATTAGATCTGCGTCAGCCCAATTTGGCTATGCCCGTGTTAATAATTATACATTTTTGGTGGTTGTTCTCACATCTTTATTTGTATGTCTTATGTAAGCCTAAGCCTTACATTGTCACATGCATCGTTTATTTAGTCAGCTCTGCTTGTACATCATCTCCTGGCGATAGTTACTGCTTAAATGGTGGCACTTGCGTGCCAAATGGAGCCGGTTATTCGTGCAACTGTTTCGGGATATGGAACCTGGATGCCACATGTTCTGGTACGCATTTCATCTTTATATGTAATTTCAATAATAAAAGCGGGAAAAATGTCTTGCTGTCTGGTTTGCGACATTTACAGTACAGTTTTTCGGAAATAGTGGTACTCTGCCACTATTATTTCAAACCCTCCGTACCCGGTGTAACTATTTCTGTCGGTGCCACTATTATTTCGATCTCTCTATGAACAAATTTTAGCAAACAAAGATGGAAAAAATTTATGCTTTATGTGGAAAATTTCATTTTTACTATTTTCCTTATTTTCTGTCTTTTTATCAGCAAAAATCGGCTATTATAGAAGAAATAACGATGTAATATCTTCAATACAGCATAAAACACATTGAAACTTTTATGAAACTTCACATCTAGGGCAAAATTTCGTCTATGGGGGTGCCAGTATTTCTACGGGTGCCACTATTACTTCAAACCTACTGTATCCGGTGCCACTATTTTTGCGGGTGCTACTACATATTTCTAAAAATAGGATTTGTCCATAGATTTGTTCATAGGTGTACTTGGGGGGGGGGGGGGGGTTTGGGAGGGGGTTACCCCCCTTGAAATTCAGCCGAAGGCCAAAAAAAAACGATTTTTTAGGCCAAGGTACCGTAATTTTGTCTAATTTGCATATACATTTTTTTACGATTTCCGACTCCACTCGAATTTTAGGATTTGGGTCTTCGACCCCCCTTCGGATTTTAGACTTTAGATTTCCGACCCCCCGACCTCAGACCCCAACCACGACCTTCACACAATAAAATATAGGCACAAGTTCGGGACCCCAGACCACGTTCCTTATATCCGTGTTCCTTATAGCTGTGCTTGACTGTATTTTTTTAGCATACGACGCATGTTACCATGATCCCTGCGTAAATGGTGCTTGCAGTGTTTCGGGAGAAAGCTACAATTGCACCTGTGATGCCGGCTGGACAGATACCAACTGTGATTTTGGTGTGTTTATGCTGTTTTTTGCAAAAAATACTTTTCAGCAATTAAACATGTTTTCAGGTCAAAAAATTGGCTCGCTTATATGACTAAAATCATAAAGCGGGTGGGGTCCATACACCGTAACCCAAAAATTTTCAACGAGTTACGGTTATTGGGCGGGCTTCAAATTTTAATAAGAATATTTATATTTTCGCGTCAAAATACCGTGATTTTTGCCAATTTCTCAATTGAACTTTCATACAATGTTGGAATTCGCTGCATTTTAAAGTTGAAATTAATTCTAAGTCTGTAAAATGAAGTTGTAAAGCAGCTGCAAAGCAAAGCATTGCGAAGCATTTGTCAATATTAGTGTTACCACGGGGGCGGATGGCCCGGGGAGAACGGTACGGGGAATTTTTTCCTTCGAGGCGGGCCGGTACGGGGAGTACGGGGATTTTTTTCGTCCAGGGCGGGCCGGTACGGGGAGTACGGGGTTCCCCGTAATGTACCGTACCGCACGGCGAAAACCCCGTACCGTGGTAACACTAGTCAATATCTCTACGTTTCACTATTTTTAGAGATAGATGAATGCTCAAGCAACCCCTGCGACGCGAGCTTCACTGACAACTGCACTCAGGGAATTGACCTTTGGATATGTAACTGCAGTTTGGGCTACGATGGTTTGACCTGCAATCATGGTACAGTTTCACGTTGTCTTCTCTTCTGAATTAATTCTGAATAACTGAAAAGTCTGAATGCATGCCATATTGATGCTGCCATTTGTAAAATACGGTAAATATTATGAGAGCGGGCGTCTGTAACCCCTGAGTTCATTTCACGGTCTACGCGCAGTTGTGGGAAGGCGCACGCTTTCCTACTCATCATTTCAGGTCACAGTTCAAACCTGCGCACGACCGCTTAAACGAGCACACGAACTATCGCACGCGATACCGTAGTCAAAGGTATCAATACCGCGACACCGTAGTCAAAGTACCGATACCGCGATACCGTAGTCAAAGTACCGATACCGCGATACCGTAGTCAAAGTACCGATACCGCGATACCGTAGTCAAAGGTATCGATACCGCGATACCGATACCATACCGCCTTAACTGCGCGCAGCCTTGAAATGGATTTAGGGGACATAGACGCCCGCTTTCATAATAAGATTCGACTGCGTTTTTGTTATCACAAGAACAATGAACTGCTAAAAATTATTTTCAGACATTGACGAATGTCTATCGGATCCCTGTGTTTTCGGGAACTGCACTCAGCCCATACCTGGATATTACGATTGCATCTGCACTCCAGGCTACACTGGATATAACTGCGAAACACGTAAGCGAAAACTATACTTATGATTCATCGAAATGAACGCATTGTTGCTTATATTTTCAGAAATTAATGAATGTGATTCGACTCCGTGCGCTTATAACTCCACGTGCAACGAATTCGTTAATGCATATGATTGTTCGTGTACTGCTGGGTACACTGATTTCAACTGCGATATAGGTGAATTTTATTTTTTCAACCGACTTTCTTTATCGCTGTATTGAAAATGTGTCATAGTGTGTCTTCTTGTGCGTTACTGAGCTCTTAGTGAGAAAAAAATTTAGCGTTAGGAAATATTTTATCACATGTTTTGTTTATCATTGATTAAGGGGTTTTTTGCTTCTGGATTCTGCCCATCTCTAATCTAGAAGAACCAAGTCCCTCGCCATTAAAGATAATAGATAGAGAAACTTACCATCCTCCGAGACCGTCGTGTCCGAACAGACCTTCACTTCTGAACGTTGCATTTTTTGGAATTAATCTAATTTCAGAGATCGACGAGTGTGCAAGTAATCCTTGTGAAAATGGAGGAACTTGTACTGATTTTGTCGCATATTACACATGCGATTGTGTGGTTGGAACGACTGGATACAGCTGCGAAACCAGTGAGTTCTTTTTCATCGCCCAGCTATCTCAAAGTCCAAGGTATCGATACAAAAGTGAGACGTTGGGGAAGGTTTGCAAAGCTAACCAGTAACTCACGGGTCTCTCCATCTAAAGAGAAAAAACTGCGATAATTTAACATGCCACTAAAAAATCGAAATTTTTGATAGACTTGAAACTCAAATAAATAATATACCCACCTTCTTCAGTCTCATGATCATAGGTGTACTTGGGGGGGGGGGGAGGTACCCCCACCAAATCGGTCCGATGGAGGCCGGATTTCCGACCCCCCCCCTTGAAATTCCCGAAAAAAAGGTCAAAA
>JAQGCX010000945.1:0-13019 GCA_034700205.1 Plectus parietinus | reverse complement strand
CCAGCCGGAGATCGCAACCCCCCACCGGGAAAAACGTGCCCATGTCTGGTGGACCACGATTAGAGCATGCATTCCAAGTCAAAATGGGGAACTTTTCTGATAATATGCTCTTGAGACTTGAATTTTCATTTTTATAGTGTAAAAACGTATCGTTCATCAAGTTAAATTGAAAACAAAAAAAGTACTTTCAAATGTTATACAAAAAAGACCCATCTTCCATAGATGTACTTGGGGTCTCCCATAACCCACTCGGATCAGAGGTGAGTTCGGGTCGAATAGTTGGGGGGGGTTAACTTATCTTTGGCCTAAAAATTTGCATAAATCTGCATAAAATTACCGTAAATTTGTATAAATTTGAATAAAATTACCGTAACTTTATACAAATTAATGCAAATTTTTTGGGCCGCCTTCGGCGGGCGAGGAGGGGGGGTTAACAAAATTTCGCCCATTTTGCCCACTTCGGTCAGGGTTGGGGGGTTAACTCCCCCCAATCTCATCTTTGCTCTATACTTACCCGACATTTGAAAGCCCTTGAGTGCCATCATAGAGTGGTTCGCCAGAAGGTATGCAACCGCACTGTTGGGCGACGGCACGAAGAGCGCAATAGTGTTTGCACAGGCCTTGTGTGATCAACTTGGAACAGCGTTCTGTCACATTGGTTACTGGCAGAATTTGAAGGATGTCGACTATGTTGACGCCATATGTCCTTCTGTAAGCCATTAACCCTTTCAACAGAAATGTGTCACTCAATTCTCCGATCACACCACCAGGCAAAGCAATGGACATTGCATCAATTTTCCAACACCAGCTATAAAATGTTTCAACAGTATCAAATGGATCTTGTTCGTAAACTCTGACGATTTGAAAACTAAAATTGAAATACTCATTTGGCGAAGAAAAAATAGTTGCTTCAGTTGGTATTTCATAGCAAATTTGTGTATCAGTAACTAGCGCAATGTTTCGCATTGGTATTGTACTGCCAATTTGTGTTTGGCGTACGACGTCGTGTTTAGCAACGTTAATCAGATGTATCTGTTTCAATTCGATTTCAAATTTCCACAACAGCTCAACTCGGCTTTTGTTCAAATACTCCAGTTTCTTGGCAAACAGATCGACCGCTGCTGAAAATAATTGACATTCAAAATGCATGCGGGAGCTTAAGAGGCGTTGCGCGTAAGAACCGAGAGTCTGGGAATAAACCGAAAAACTTGAAGTTTCAGAACTGGCCGAAAATTAACAGAAAGTAAATTGACATGACTTTAAGAACTTTAAGAGCGTCTCGGAAGCTATAAATTTGGATTCGGTATCTGAAAAATATGCTCTTTCGATTGACGTTCTCAATTTTTTTCGAAAGTGTACCCCTTATGCGCTACAATAACAGCTACAGTAACAGCTACAGTAGCAGTTACAGTAACAGCTACAGTAACAGCTACAGTAACAGCTACAGTAACAGCTATAGTAACAGCTACAATAACAGCAACATGACGATGTGGTTTTTTCGAGTCACAGTTTTGAGGATTTTTATCTTTTTCAAGAATACGGAACATTTCATTTGCCGCAAGAATTAGCTAAATTCATTGAGGTGTAAGCGTTTGGCAGCATTAACAAAATTGGGTATTCTGCCCATAGTGAAATTTTGGCCATTTCTCGAAGTTCTCAAAAAGTAGTAACTAAAATGCTAACTTAGTCAGTTTTTTATGCTGATGTTCGTTGCCTACAGGATCCAAATTTAAAGCTTACGAGACGCAATGGATGAAAACTGTATGTAAAAATGTAAAAATGTAAAAATAAAAAATAAAATGTAAATGTAAAATGTAAATGTAAACCACAGCATGTAAAAATTGTCAAAATAGCGCAAGTGGACCATTTTCACTAGGCAACAGAAACGCTTCAGACAAAACCTCCTGCTTAAATTTCTTAAAGTCATGTCAAATTACTTCCTGTAAATTTTCGGCCAATTCTGAAACTTCGAGTTTTTCGGTTTATTTCCAGACTCTCGATTCGTAGACGCAACGCCTCTTAAGGTCGAAAATTTGCGTTCGTGTTCTTGAAGTAAACTTTTCAATTCCCGCCAACAGTTGTATCAATTCTTGTCATTTTTTAGTATGTTGTAGCCGATATTATTCTCTTTTCAAAAAGTCGAAGCTCAGCTGAAACTGTGAAGTTTTGGCCGAGAACGAGCTCTCAGCGTGGGACCCCTGCGGGGCAATGTCTGGGCAATCGCGTCAAAACCACAAAACCAGGGGTCGTGTTTGATTGACCATATCTCAGCAGGAAAAAGTCTGATTTGCACAAATTTGGTACCAAAAAAATGCTCATGAGATTGGCTTCAAAACGAGCTATCATTTGTCTGATTTGGTCTGATAAATTTGAAAGATTCGAAGGGCACCGGAAAAACGCTCGTTAATTATGCACCAACCCAATACAAATATTTGTAGAAGGTTGGTCGAAGACGCGTCAAGCTGATTCCAGCGCAGAGTTGCACATTCTTCCTTATGTATGGGTTCTTGTTCATATCCGTAGCCAGGGGGTACGGGGTCGGAGTTAGGACCCTAGCTACGTGGGTACTCTCTTAGACCACCCCCCCGGTTACAAAAATGACTATTAAAAAAAATTGAAACGATATTCAAACCGTAACCAATAAATAAGGTACGCAACTTTTTGCACATGAGTTTCTGACGGTATTTGAATTTTCCCACAAAATTACCGTATTCTTCCGCTGCAAACGCCCTCCATACTTGGTTCGTATCGAGCTTATCCATCGATTTCCATGCATCCACAAGTGACAGATATTGCTGAGCGACATGCAGCATGGGCATCGACCAATGGAATTCGCTGTCAAAGATACTGATATTCAGCTGATCAATGAAGAAATCGTCTGATGATACATTTAAAGCCCTATAATCCAATGGTACGCAAAATGTTGTCATCGGCAGTGTTATTTTTTGATTGAAAACTTTTTTCAATGACGAACTAGTAGGATTATCTTGCAATTGCTGAATATACGCAATGCACATTATCACCGTTAGTGCGCCAAAAACAGCATAGACAACTGCCCAAAATATTTTCTCAAAAATTGATTTGATGATCAATGACCGAGACATTCTGGAGAAACTAATGTTGAACATTTTCTCAAACCCATTTTTGATGAAACTGCCACTAGCCGCTTCATCAGTTTGTTTTATCGGTTGATTAGAAGCGGTTTTCCGACGTGTCACAAATGCGCCAACTAGCAGCATAAATGGTGTGAAGCAAATGCTCACTAGAAATGTTGCATCCAAAGCAAACCAAAAGCCAAGCAAACCTCCGCTGGCAGCAAAAAAGTCGAATTGCGTCATGATTGGTACCTCTGTCATAAGAGGGTAGATGAAATTCTGAACGCTAATAATCAATCCTTGGTGATCACGCACGACCAGCAAATCGGTATCAGTTGTATCGAAGTAAAAATTCTTCTGGGTGCAAGGTGGCAAGCAAATGTCAAAACAAGAATTTGTGAAGTTTGGAACTGATCTCAAGCACTTACTGTACTCTTCCCATCGGCACTCTTCCGGTGCGGCCGTGGCCGTGGAATTTGACAGAATTATACAATTTTTGCACAACTTTGCAGCGATATCAGTGCGACATTTCCTCAGACAGTCAAGAGGTGGAGTATTATCAATAGAACAGTTTTCTTTTTTCTGGTAAATACCGGTATATTCAAATTTGAGGTTTTTTGGTGAGTCTTGTATATACAAATTATAATTTGGCAGGTATTTGAAAGTATTGCCAGATTTAATGACAAAATAAAATGTCATAAACTGAGAGATTTGTTGTCTAACATCACGTTTGGTGACAGTGAATGTGCAACGATCGTTGACGCTGCTGTAGGCGAATGTTTCCATGGGAAAATGGAGACAGATTGAATCGGTGGTAAACATTAATGCATGTGTACCAGCTTCTGCAACTTCTACAGTTGCGGTGGTAGGCGACAAAGTGTCAGTTATATTCTCGAGTGTGTTGATGCAAACTAACGACAAATTGTTGAGCTTCGCATATTCAATGGCGAACTTTTGCTCAAGTTCTTCATCAGTCACTGAGAGAGTTAATAAAAGGTGACGAGTGTCATTCAACACGGACTTGTAATCGTGGAACGACTTATTAAATGCCGTATACATATCCTGTCCTTCGATAACGAGGTGAGAATATGAGGAACCTTGCCCCACCAGAAAAACCGCACGAAGGTACAGAAACACATGAAAAGTTAACTGACGAGGCCAAGCATGTTGTGGTTTAAGAAACATCGTCTTGCTCAAGTTAGCCTGAGAAAGATAAATATCCAGTTTTGATGGATCAAATAATTCGCATTCTAGTGTTTTGTAGCACTTGGAAAATTCGAAACCAATTGGAGATGTTGCTGAACAAAAAGCTGAGGGAGGCAGGGATATCGTTGAATTAAACATGACAGTTATGACTGATTGTGTACCTCCCGCGGCGTATCTTTGATAAAGACTAACGTACATTGCCACAGTCAATGCGATACCTGCAATAAACAGCGAAATCCCTATCAGTTTGCTTACCAACCATTTAATAATTGCTGGGTTCTTGAAATTCCAGGTTGAGAAATTCCATTTATTTGGGATAAATACTTTCATTAGTTGTTTCATGAATCTTTTCTTAGTTGCCACATGGTTTGGTGTAAGTTCTTCGATTTGTGTCTGTATCTGTTGAGGGAGTATTTTGCCAAGCAAAAACAAAGTTGGTTTGTTTATGATTGTGAATACGATAATAAAAATGTCGAGACCCAACCAAAACCCGAATGCACCCCCGATACTACCCATTATTGCATTGAATGTCCATTGGTTGAATTCTTGAAACACCGAATAGTCGTAATTATAAATGGACAATTCGATGACAGCTTGATATTTATGTAACATTCCAATTACGTCTGATTCGAATCCGATGGCATCCTGCCGATAATTAAAAGCCGTATAGGTATGTATTTCGTACTGCCAGCTGAAACACGGGTCTAGACACGAACTGATGCAGACAGCGTCTTCCGTTCCAGTGAAATTCGTCAAACAGCTTTCATAACGCCCGATAGGACAGTTATATCCAGCAGGCAAAGTGGTGTTTTGTGTGATACTATTAGCCTAGAAATATGCAATTGTATTAAATTTCTGTATTCGTCAAATTTCACACGTTCGGTTATACTAATTTTCCGCTACAGATAGCAGACGGCAGACAAAATGGAAATTTCAGCTCATGTCTGGTTTCAAAAAAAGCAGGAAAACTGGTTAAAGATACGCTTTTCCTAACAGTCGAATTAGCGCTTTTAGAGGCGTTGCACATAAAAATCGAGAATGAGGGAACAAACAGAAAAATCGAATTGGACGAAACTTTGTCGCAAGTTAGTTGACAAGAACTTTCGCCGGAGGATTTTGTCCCAAAGGTGGTGGTTGCTAAGCAACAAGCAAATGAACATGGCGCAAAAATGAAAATTTGACGAATTTCAGCGTCTCAGGCGCAGTCGTATATTTTCTCATTTGTTATGTATCGAAAGCTGAAAGTTGAGTTTCTAAACTATCTTTTTATCCTCTTCCAATCACCAGTCTCAGATTTTTGAAAAAATTTTCCCCTGACTCGCTGCACAGGTCTCAACGCGAAATTACGTGTTTTTTTGCATCATATTTTTTCAGTTGTCATTTTTTTCCACAAATACGGTGACAGAGACCACGCCAATTTTTGTTTCAGCTTATAGAGGTCAACAAGGGCAATCGAATTGTATTTTTTTAATGTTTTTTCACCAAATCTGAGACGTAAAGGGCGAAATTCCATCGGCGAAATTCCATTCCAAATCATCAATTTTCGATTTATAGCAAATTTAATTTAGACGCATTTTCTGATCGAAGAAACTGAAATTTTGGTTCCGACACAAAAATTGGAACAAAGTTTAGAAATCAGAATGCCATTTTTAGGGGAGTCCAAAACTTTTTTAGTTTTTCAAATCGGACGATTCGTTAAAAAGATATTCAAGATCAAAGTTGGGGGAGTTTCTCTGGACACCCTGTACTCAAGCGCTAATTCAAATGTTAGGAAAAGCAGATCGTAATATATTTCTGGCACACCATATGTAAGAAGCAACATTATTTTTTCACTCAAGGGTCCCTTTAAATACCGTTAGCATGGTTCTCAAAAGTAGTATATGATAGTTCCGTTTGGTTTATCAAAATAAAACCTACGGTAGTGTTAAATTTCGGTTGAAAATTATGAAATATTAGTAGTCTAATAATTTTAAGCCTTACAGTATCAACTGAGCAGACGCAGAGCTTTTCGATAACGTCCTGCCGACACTCAGTTTCGCAAGCGGCTCGTGAAACATTCAGTGAACATCGCGAGCTGCCGCCTTTAGGATAAGGAAGCGAAACATATTGCACGAATGGGTTGATTTCGACGAATCGATATAACATTAATCCGCCAAGCAAAGTCAATGGCTGTTCTTTGCTCATTATGTATCGTACATCAGTTGCCTTGCCATTTAGCTGAAGAACAACTGGTGCGTTGTAATCGGGACAAACTGAATCGCAAGTTGTCATATTCGCGCCCGTAAATATGTCAATCATCACTATGGCAACTTGCATTTTGCTTTGATCAACTGAAATTATGATACTATCGTTTCTTTTTATCTGAACTTCGTTGAAACTAAGTTTGTAGCATACTTCTTCAGTGGTCACAAATATGATTTCCACCTCGGTTAGGTTAACAGAATAAGCTCCCAAGTTGTGAGTCGCAGTTATTGGGACCCAGTCAAGAAATTTTTTTCCGAATACTTCTTTCAATTGTCCAAGTATCACATTCCAAGCTGTCATTTGTGGTACGAAAACATCTCTAATCACCTGTAATTTTGCATCATTAGTCACACTGGATGTATTGTTGATTAGATTGCCACTGTATCCCTTCATATTTTCCGTATAGAAGATGAGGCTCAGATAATTTTGGGTCAAACGGATGACTTCAATTGGCCATTGCTGTTGCTGCATTCCATCCCAAGTCTCAGTATCATTGAAAAATGATTTCAATTGGTCGGTATAGAAATCTAATTCATTTCTACCATCTCTCAAATACTTCATCCAAGCTTCGGCGTTTGTAAATGGCACACAAATTGTAGAGTCAGGTAACATTATGGTTTTGTTGTGCATTGTTACAACTGATGAAGCCACTGGATTTTTCTTCGATTGTTTGTAGAGATCGATGCATGAAAGCAATGTCATTACAGTACCTGCGACGTAAACGATCACCCAAAATAATCTCAAAATGAGTTCAGGAGCGTTTTGCAATGAAATTTCGTGAAAATTGATCGCCGCAAAAATTTCTGATATCTTTTGCGCACTTCGTTGACCTTTTCTTTTTCGGAGAGAACGCAATTTGTCCATGATGAATTGATAACTATGTATGACAACAATATGCGGTTACCGTATCCTTAGCAATTGGGCGATGACAGTGCTGCCCTTGCGGAATAACCTGTAAACCACCATGATTGACACTTTTCTCGCTCTGACCCATACCTGTAAGCAGGGGGGGGGGCCTAGCTACATACAGCCAACCTCTGGCCCGACCGGCATGTACCAGCATGTAGCTAGCTACATGCACCCCCCCTCCCTCGCGGACAAGCCACTAGATAGAATGACCCTCGGCCGCGAAGCGGCCGCAAATAGGTAATGAGGGTCCCAAAAAAATTTGAATTTTTGAATTTCGCGCCAAAATCCCGAAACGATGTACCGTACTCCGGCGACCCCGGCCGCCAGTATGTAGCTGACCTCGGACCAGCGTTACAGGTATGTTTAGAGTAGGGACACAGAAAATACCTTTGAGAAGGAATCATTGTTTCTTACATAGCACGTTTTGTACTTTTTGTATTACGAGTCGAATTTTGAAAATCTTTTCTCAACGGTGTTCTAAAAGCGTTTTTAAGTTCGTCCCATCCCAAGGCATGCTGGAGGTCAGTTCTACTCAATTCTTTTCATAGTTTTACGCACTTTGGCATACACTGGGAGGAATCGTACCACCCCCTTCCCCAGTGGGCGGAATTACTTACGACTCTCATCGAAGTTTAGCAATGTTTGGCTTGCCCAAGAATATTACGCAGTAAACATTGATTCAAATGAAGTTTTTGCGATACTCCGTTTAAATGTGTCTTATTTGGGTGTTTTAGCTACGTGCAAGAATGGCTGAACACAATGGCGTGCGGATCGATCATCAAAGTTGACGAGTCAGGCGAGAAGTTTTGGATCCCTGAAGAAAGAGTGAGAGACCTGACGCATGAGAATCCTCACAGCTCAGTCGCTTTTCACGAGTATCTCCCGATTTTGGCCAGAGTCAGCGACCAGATGTCCGACGTATTTAAGAAGGAAGGACCGCTTGGTATTTTGCAGTGATGTTCATGAGCCGGTCCACTAAAAACAGAAAATCAGGCCCGCGGGTCTGTTTCCCGACCACGAACATTGACTTTGCTTGTCTCAAGGAAATCCCCCTTTGTGAAAGAAAGCGTTTTACAATCCATTCAAGATCACTAGATACATAATTTCAACCCAGTGAGCCGATTTCGGCCAGCATAAAATTAAATCGGCGAAATAAGAAAAATCGGCCCGAGGGCCCCTTTTTCAGTGGGCCGTGGACCGTGGGCCAGCCCATGAACATCACCAGTATTTTGATTAATTTTTGGTCAATTTTAAAACACTGACATTTAGGCATGAATCGTGAGAGCTACACAGATTTTTACAAGATACAGAACAGAGTATCGACAGCGATGCACAAAGAGCATCTTTTGGGCGAGTTTCTTCCGTTGACTGGACTTCAAGCACACTTAGAATCAGGTGTAGTTGCATTGGACGTTGGATGCGGAGCAGGATTTCATGTCTGCTATTTCGGTTCGATATCAATAATATTTCTGGTATGTATATTTTCACGCATAATGACAATTCTAGCCGAGCATTTTTCGAATTCTAAGTTTACTGGAATCGACATCACGAAGAATGCACTAGATTTAGCGGCGCAAACTGCAAAGAGCCGAGTCCTGAGCAACGCCACCTTTGCGCAAATGGATGGCAGCAAGCTGCTCGCCAATTGGACGAACAAATTTGACTGGGTGTCCATCTTCGACAGCTGTCACGATCAACAACGTCCCGATAAGGTTTCTGACAATTGCAGTGTATAATAACTTAAAATACTGGTAAGATTATGCGCAGTATAACTGATAATTTGCGATAAATATGCGGAGAAATCCAGAACGGACTATCTGATACAGTAGAAGGACATTCATATGCGACTCCGCATTGCGCTATCGATGTCATTGACGTACTTTCAACTTATTTTTACAGTGTCTAAAAGAAATACATCGCGTGTTGAAACCGGGTGGTGTATTCTCCATGCTAAAAAACAAAGGAAGCAGCAATCCCTTTACTGATCGTCGAAATGCTGGACTAGGAGCGGCGTGTTGCTACGGAATATCGATGTTCCACTGTCTCCCAGTTGCCAGCAATTCAAAAGGTTTGTTGCCAAAGATGGCTCTCAAAGAAGTGACTTCTGAATTTCCAGATGCCCTCTGTCTGGGCTCGATGTGGGGCCAACGACGAGCGATCGAACTGCTAAGTGCGGCAGGATTTTCAAACGTAAAAGTGATCCCAACGCCCTTCTTTCCAATCAACGTCCTCTACCTGTGTACCAAAAACAAGGAGTAAAATGTCATTTTGGTTGATCAAAAACACATATTATATTATGCTCTACTTTGTTTGCTTTTTCGTTCCATCAACACACACACACAACCACAAAAAAGTTATTCCCTTTCTTGTGATCATATCTTCCTTCTGTAGGTGACAAGTTCTAGAAGGGTGCGTTTAGCGGAGCCGTTTTTATGTCCAATGGATTCTTGTTTCAACCTGATTATCATAATTTTTAATGCGAGCATTGGGAACATTTACTGCAAAAATTAGAGCGGATTATTGATTGAAAATGAATCAAACATACGCAATCGTGCAATCAAAATGCAACGGGAAAATACTGTATATCAAACAACACATGAAGAGAAAACTTTTCCAAATCATCTGTTCAATGCACTTGTGAACTATTTTCTGATATTCTTGAAGCAGTTTCTGAAAATTCCCCAAGAGCACCGGTGAATGAAAGCTTGCTTGTTTAAAGATTGTTATCGGACATCAGTTACGCAATGATGATGTTGGTGCGTATGTCCTGCCCATCAGTTGGCGCAACTCCTTCCCCTTCACCAGTGTGAACGTCGACATACGTCAGCATCAGCTAAGTAGCAGTGATTAGTAGCAGTAACATTGTTAAGGCCAGATGTTTATGTAGTGTCGTGCTGAAACGATCATCGACAGAGATTAGAGAGTTGAGCGAGGCCCGTGCGATTCG
Organism: Plectus parietinus; assembly: GCA_034700205.1. Classification (NCBI taxonomy): domain Eukaryota; kingdom Metazoa; phylum Nematoda; class Chromadorea; order Plectida; family Plectidae; genus Plectus; species Plectus parietinus. The sequence goes on along the minus strand of JAQGCX010000945.1, from coordinate 2,618 downwards.
CGAAACTTAGGACAACTCTTGGTCCACACTGGGTGTAGTTCGGGATTCGCGGCTAACAGAAATGTTAGGGGAAGTGCTAAACATAAAGGAATAACTTCGTGAAAATACAAAGCGCTTTGTTGTTGTGCAGAAATGAAAAGAAATAGATCCACATTACTCTTGGATTTTTCCTGTGATCAACCGAACAAATTTTTGATTCATGGCGTTTTTCTACATACTACAGATGTGTGACGTGCATGCGTACGTGCATACGGTACAGACTTACAGACTGGTTGGAACCGCCCATCTGGGGGGTACGTACCCCCATGACCCCTTCCCTTGTGGGTGCGTGATCACTTCTTATACATTTGGTTTGGAATGTCCGATTATGCTGAAAATTTGTAGAGGGGGTTTTCTGAGGCTTTGAGTGGAATGGACATGTTCGTTTTTGTATTAGAGCCTGATTTTATGGGCAATTCGTGTTGAGACCAAATATAACATGAACAATATTTCCAATCAAGCTGAAAATTTGTGTCCAGGGGTTCTTTGAAGTGATAAGTCAAATGAATATATGTGTTTTTGTATCAGAACATGATATTCAGGGCACTCGTTTTGGGACCAAAAATACAATTTACAGGTGTTGGAACTGTTACTAACATGAACAATGTGTTCAATCGTCCTGAAAACTTTTGCCGAAGGATTTTAGAATTATGGATGCTTAATCATGGACATGTATATTCTGTCCCTTTCAGTTGTCTCAATTTCTACAAGATTTTCGACACGAAAATTACGCTTTTTCATATATTGCAGCGTGTGGGCCTGAGAATCATGAGAACATGAAAGACCAAGCCGAAAAATCGGTGATCATGAGAACATGAAAGAACAAGCCGAAAAATCGGTGATCATGGAAACATGAAAGACCAAGCCGAAAAATCATTGATCATGAGAACATGAAAGAACAAGCAGAATCATAAAAAAAAGCTGAACGATATAGTTTCAGTAAATCGGCATTCACAAAGTGGAACCGACCACCGGTGACATCTGTTCCAGAGGAAACGAGCGTAAATGCACTCAAGTACAATTGCAGAATTCGAGAGCACTGATAAGATACTCATAATCACACAGTAGGAGATCGAACGACAAATACTGGGCCCAGAGATGGGCACCAATTTGGGTTTGGTAGGGGTTCGGGTCGGTACAGGGGCTGGGGGAGGGGTTTGGGCACCCATTTGAAAAAATATTCGCCAGAATCTGAGTCAATAATCAGTCTAATTAAAAACAAATATGATTTTGAAGGCGGTTGTCAGTGTTGATCTGTCATGGTGAAGGCACAGAGAGAGCTGAAACACACCACGTCAATAATAAATCAAGCAATAATAAATGCAATAAATAAAAGTAAATAACTGCTTTTCGTCGCAACAAAAACACGCGCGCGCTCTGCAACTGATCGAAGCACGGTGATTCCCCTTATGTTTAGCACTATCACGCACATCACGCGTAAACTGGACGTCAAACGCGCCCTGCATTGTAATTGTTCTGAAATTAAATAATACGTTTGAACGCCATCGCGTTGAAATAAATTTCCTCTGCTCGTCTCTGTGCCCGATTACATCCTGCATCACGTGATTGTCATTATGCATCTGCCCCCATTCTTTCGTACTTACCACTTCATGGTGCTGTTAGTCATCGGTCTGTTCAGTCTGAACTTCATCCTCATCTACCGCATGCTACATCCCAACAACAAAAGAATCGTCAGCTTCTTCTTCTCGCCTTTTAGTGTGAGTGTTGTTTTATTGCTTAAAAAGAGCGCCCAGCGCGCAACGACAACATTGAAGAATCCTACTGAACCCTCATTATTACTTCGCTCATGAAACATTTTCATTTGTTTTCAGTTCGCCGCCAATCAGCGCAGTTCCAATGTTGTTGCGAAAGGAAATAGGTGCAATGTGACCAACCCGCTGGCCTTGAGAGCACTTGGTCAAGTCAAGACCAATCAGTGCCAACGACTGATCACCGATGCAGCTTGTTCCATGCAAAGCCGCACCTTCATTCCTGTTTCACTTCCAAATTCTTGCCCTCGAACAGGTGGGATTGACTGAAAGACCGACCATGTAGTTGGCGCTGAAAAATGATGGAAATTTTGTACTACTTGGTATTACATTTGATTACGTTTAGATCGCAAAAATGCGGGCCGCTGTCTGGGCTGTTTCGCCAATTCCAGGTCTGATCGTCTGTTGCGTGGGCACGCCTTGCAACTGCCTCAGACCAATTCGCCACAGCTTTGCCGATTCACTTGTCTTCAATTCGGATTTCAATTGTCCGGTTAGCGTTGACGTTATACATTGCTTTCGGTTTTTGAGACTTTCGTTGTTGCTACTTCATTCTGATTCCATATTTTAATGGCCGATTCATCAAAAAGAGCAAGGATTATTTCCCATCGTCAGCAGTGTTGCAACTAATTTGCTTAACTAAGTTATTTAACTAGCTAAAACCTTAGTTATAGTACTAAGTAACTAACTAATTGTTTTTCGACTCGTTTAACTAACTAAGTAACTAAGTAACTAATTTTTCTAGGTCTTAACTAACTAATTAACTAACTAAGTTTTGTCTTTAACTAACTTATTAACTAATTAGCTTTA
>JAQGCX010000944.1:0-13026 GCA_034700205.1 Plectus parietinus | reverse complement strand
GCGTGGGGGGTATGGGGGTATGCAAAAATCAGTGCCCTCGAGGTGACTCGAACCGGCGACCTTCAGATTTACAGTCGAACGCGTTGGCATTGAGTCACTTGGACATTTTGTGATGGAGCGTAAGATGCGAATATATACCTCGCGCTCACCATACCCCCCACGCCCACGCCTGGATTTTTCTCTCCGTTCTGTGTCTGTGGAATCGTCTTCAGCAATTTCCATTGATTTCATGAGAATGTTAAAGGGACCCTGAAGTGAAAAATAATAATTTTGCTTCAAAAACTCCGAAAAAAAGTGCGAAGATTTCGAAAAACGCATTGATTTTCTCCAATTAAATTTCCTTTCATGCTATTTTATGTCAGAAGCTGAAATTTTCAGTTATAAGTCGCCCCAAAGAGCATCTCAAGGTATACTTTGTTCAACACCGTGCCGTGCCCTAATGTATTTCTTAAACAGCTTTTTCTGCCGTAAAAAATATTCTCTTTCCGAATCTCGAGTCAATTATTCCGCCTGCGCAACTTCCAGCGACCTATGGCTGAAAAACTGAAATCATCATGTTATATAAGGTTGGACAACGAAAAGAAAACCATATATGTTCGAAACGCTATAGTTTCAGAAATATTAGTCGGATCAAGCCAAAATTTGGTACAAGTGTGCTACAAAACTCAACTTAGGAGCTTTGAAAATTTCATATTGATCAGTTGTTAGCAACTTACTTAATGCAAATTTTTGTTAGTAGCGTCAATGTCACTCATTATGAAGAAAAATGATCGATATTAAATAGATTTCAATGTTCAACCATAAAAATCCTGTGAATTTTTTGCAAATTTCTGATCAATAACTTTTTAATAATTTTTAACACTTCGCGTGCTGTCAATTTTTGTTGCGATTGCTTTTGCTCCAGATTGCGTTTGCGCTGTAATCGTTTTTTGCGCTGCTGACAAAAATTTGCGTAAAACCAGTTGTTCAAAATCGATCAACGAATTTATCAACGATCAAAATCGAATTTTTGCAGCTTCTAAGTCAAGTTTTGAGGCTTAAATATACTAAATATTAGCTTAATCTGATGAATATTTCTGAATATACAGCTATACAGCAGCATATTTAGTTTTCTTTGTCCAATCCTGTACCTTAGGACGATTCATAATGGAAAATTTCAACTTTAAACTTTAAACTTTCACTTCACCAATTTCAACCTGAATGAATGTTCAACCTTTAACCTGAATGTCACCAATTTCAGCGCGATGATCAAAGTGCACAACAACTTGCTGCCGTTTGATTCAAACAGTGGCTACAGAAACAACACTGAGCATCTTATTCTTGTCATCAGTGCGGCCAAGTAAAGATACTGTATTGAAGAAAGCAATGAAACTGTGAAAATAATTTCAGCTTCACGGGCACGCCGAACGATTGGATGCCGGATGCAAACAGTGTTCGCGGTTATTTCGACCATTTCTTGGCGATCGGCATGGGCCAAAAGTCAATCTCCACCAACTACCCTGAGCTGATCACTCTGACTGGCAATGCGACCAACGTTTTTCTCGCTCCCCGCGCCGAAGACCTTCAATTTGTGCTTGCTTGGCTGCTTGAGCGAACGTGTCGAAATACTAGACAATCACAGCTCTCCTATTCTTAGTGTTTTTTGTTTCATTTTCACACTCACGAGTCAAGTGCGGTCAGGTCTTATGGGGCCTATTTCATAAATGACTTGCACTTTCGAATTGCGATTTAGACTTGCGAATTGCGTAATGCAGAGCGCACGCATTGGCTGTTACCATGGAAACACCAATGCGCGCGCTCCGCATTTCGCAATTCACAAGTCTAAACCGCAATTCCTCAGTGCAAGTCCTTTATGAAATAGGCCCCTGTACGTATTTTGCCACTGGATGAGAATGGTATGTTAAAAAATCGCTGCAAAATTATTTACTTTGCATACTCAAAAGACAGGTTGCAATTCCGCCCACTTTGGTGACTTCAGCTGTCAGTCAGAATCCATTGCTACAGCCAATAACTGTTAAAAATGTTCAAAGCAATAGCGAATGTGTGCACAAACTGAATTAATTAAATATTTTAATCACCGATTATATAAAGTTACAGAAAAAATTTCATATGTTTGCGCAGAATATTTTATTTGTATGCAAATAGCAAACATACTACCGCAGGTAATAATAGGATGCGCGAAGAGCGCGATTACAGTACTTGTGTTTTGCAATTACCTACTTCGTTTTTGTTATGCATTCGTGGTGAACCGGCTTAACTATGGGACTGATGACGTCATGCTCACAGTTACGCCGGTCTCACCAAGAATGCATAACAAAAACGAAGTAGGTAATTGCATTTTGCGCACTTCACGCGGCCCAACGATCTTACGACGCAGAGGCTTTTCTGGAAAATCAATTTTCTGAATCGTTCTATTATTCGAGTGTGGTGCAAGCACTATGAATAGTACTGAAACGGGGGAGTCGTGTTATGAAAATTCCTTTTGTCGCCGAGACTTACTGAAAAAACCTCCGTTACTGGTCAATGACGTTATTGGCGCGTAAACACTAAAACCGGTTGAGTACTCAACAACATAAGGTCCTAAAATATCACTTCCTCCGGTACGTAAAGAGATTTAGCATGGTTGAGAGCAGAACACGGATTGCTGAATGGATTATTGGAGCGAAGGAAGGAGCAACTGGTCCTCGATATCACTGAGCGACGTCGACCCGCAGTGCAAACAAGCAAACCGAGCGTGAATGTCAACATGTGGTTACCTCCGTCACCGGAGCTTCAACAGTTTGCGTAGCAGCACGCCAGTTTCTTCTGCTGCAGACTAGGTTCACGTGCAAGTCTTCCTCTGTTTCAGTATTTCTCTGGAGCCGCCATGAACTCTGCTGCGACTTTCCTATCGACTGCTTTTATTCTCTCATTTTGCTTGCGATTGAGTGATGCTCAGACTCCGAATTGCGCATTACCGGATGGGCTTCGATTCGAATTGAGATCGCCAACGTTACGATATACTTCAGTGTCCTTCGTTTCTCCACTCGGTCCATCTAATGACAGTACAATCCAAATTCAAGTTCCATATTCAATTCCAGGAAGTCAGTTGAACTCTTTCCTTTTTAACTATAAATGTGGTCGGTGCTCCGGATCGGGACCAAAATTGTCGGTACACTGGCTAATTTTGAGGTCGGTGCACCGAGACCGGGACCGGGACCAAGGTCATTTTCGTGGACCGATTTTTTGATTATATATGCGGTCTGTGGACCGGGATCGGGACCGAAAATATCGGTGCAAACGCCATCTGAACCGGGACCGGGACCGATTCCAACCTGGACCGACGCTTCTATATTTTAATGAGGGGAACTTGAATTCACGCATCAACGTCGTTAACTGTTCACCTCATGAACATGATTCAGATTCCCAGCAAGTATTGAAAAAGGTCGATCTGATTATTCACATGGTCCAATGCGAGGTCAATTCTGAGCTACTCGTATTCTTCGAACGCACTAAAGAGGCTAGTTGGTTTCATTGAAAACGTGCCAATAAAATTCGATTTTCAATCCTTATTACGCTTCAGATTACGGTTTTCAACTCTTCATTCAGTCTGCAATTTCCGTCATCATTGATGAACAGAAATTGCGAATTTATCATCGCTGTAAGTGATTAACTTTGAATTTTCGGAGCGCCCAAAAAAGCAGCCATGAGGATCATTGTAGCAACTGAGTATTTTGTGTAATCTCGAATTTCGTCAGTAGTTCTTCGACCATCATAACTTGAGGGACTGACATGTATGATCGCATCGAGGTTCGATCTGAAAGCGATTTGGTGTTTATCTTTCGCGTCTTGCTTTGCTCTTTCTGAGAGTCATACACAAAACAAGTCGGTGTTGCAATTTTTAGGTGATGCAATTGTCAACCGCCAGTTGTCAGTCAACTGTTGATCTATCAGCGGCTTGGGCCAAGCTTTCATTCACAATTTGTGAGTTCACTCATTTTTGTATTGTTTTATTCTGACAGAAACACATTTCAGCCTGCAGTACAGTCACGAATGCTCCATGTGCTCATCAAGGTAACATTTGCCTTTGTGACAATTAAAGATCGGGGTATGGGGAACTTATTTAGGGTACAGTGTGGTATCAACATGGAGTTACTGTAGAATCTGGCGGTATAGGGAATCTTTGCTTTTTTCGGATCACCAACAAACGATGGGAAAACTTTTGCACACACTCTGTTTTCGATAATAATATAATTAATTGAACGCAGTACGATTTCAGTTCGAGCGCCATCATGTGGATTACCGTTTGAAGATGATTCATACTGGTACGAATCACAGAAAGTCGGTTCTTCGACTTCCGTGAAACTGTACTGGTATGGCGATCGGAACCGGCCGCTGTACTATTTGGTTCGATACGGTATCGCGGACGTGATGCAGACAAGTTTTCTCGACGCCCAAGGATTTGAACTGAATGTCGTTCGTTTGACGAACGCCATCGGGACTCTGAAAGCTTGCGAGACAGATTGCACGGTGAGGATAAAAACGGGGTCGCTCGAAAATAAGCCCTCTTAACTGCGGCATAAGATTGCCCTTTAGCATGCGTTGAACATCGTTGGATAGTCGCTGCAGGCTCGTTGACTCATTTTCCAGAATATACCGCAACTGATCTATGTATTTTAGAGATGAACACGTGATATTTATTGATGAGAGGCGTCGTAAATCGGTTTTAACGGCTGTCCAGGGGCGGCGGATCATTCATATGTAGATGGCTGTACGCTTCGAGCACTGAAGTAGAGCAATAACTCTAGAGACCCCGGGCACGGGGCAAGGGATACACACGTGGGTGGAACGGAGCTCCTTTGCTCCTCCTCATTTGAAGCTCCTTACGCCGGTCTCGAGTCTCGGCATCAGGCTTCATTTTTTGTCGGGTTCTATCGGTTTCAGTTAAGACTGTAATCGATAAATTGAACTAGCAGTACTATTTAATAAAACAACAACTTTTTCATTGCTGAAACTATGGTTTTTCGGTTCTTAGCCTTTTTTGTCACTTTATCCAGGCCAATCGCGTTCTACTTGAGAACAATTCTAGCCCTGTTGGATTATGAATTCAGAGATTTGGCGAAGATAAAGGTTTCGTTGCATGACAAATTTTTAAAAAACTAGTCCCTATTTGAGTTTTTTATGTGCCAGGGTTTGCAATGAATTACCTACTTCGTTAGTAAAGGTGAGACTATACTTCGAATAGCACGTGTTATATAATACGTGTTATGCACCAGAAATCCTCCCAGGGGTCCCACACTGAGAGCTCGTTCTCAGCTAAAACGACATTGAAAATTCTATTGAAAAATGACAAGAATTCATACAACTTTTGGCGGGAATTCGAAATTTTACTTCAAGAACACGATTTCTTTCACTCGTGTACTTGAACTAAACTTTCAAATTCTCGGTTCAGCTCAAACGGTTAACTTTTGGCCGAGAACGAGCTCTCAGTGTGGGACCCCCTGGGAGTATTTCTGGTGCATAACACGTATTATAAAACACGTGTTATTCGAAGTATAGCCTCACCTTAATTTGAATTACCTATTTCGTTTTTGTTATGCATTCTTGGTAAGTCCGGCTAAACAATGGAACTGACGACGTCATGCTCACAGTTACGCCGGACTCACCAAGAATGCATAACAAAAAAAAGAAAAAAAAAGAGCCCAATTAGTTTTTCACTGGTCGGTTTCCGGATTCCCAGTGCGCCAACATCAGCTCTACTCAAATGAGTCGAACACGACACACTCAGCTTGACATAACTTATCCCATGACGCAGAAAGAAAACCAATAATGCGTCAAAGCCAATATGTCAGTCTTAATGAACTGCGTCTTCTTTGAAATTCCATGGGGATGGCGTTTCTATAACGTCAAATCGGCGTTTGAAAATCTGATACTTTAACCAAAAATTTGAACCAAAAATCATTTTCTTGAGTTATTGTGAGCCATTACTTTTGATTGAATTCGGTGACATAACAATTTTTTGTGTAATCGGCTGTATTTAAGACTTATAGCTGATTGAATTGTGTTATGTTATTCATTTCACCTGCTCAAAGGAGTTTCAGACAGAGATAAAATCGGTCGTTATTCCAAATTTGGACACAGCTCGGCATTACGGCGCTCAGGTGTGCGCCATTTTCGACCAATCATCTGCGAGCATGCCGCCGCTGTCGGACAACAAGCAGCAAATGTTGAAAACGCTGGACATGAATCTGCCTCAGCAGCCATCCTTGTCCCAGCCCTCGAAGCACACCGTGCAAAATCGAATGTCTGATAACACCTCGCCGCCCACCTCAGCAACTACACCTTATTTTCTTCCGTTTTGCCATATTAAATTGCTTCTAATTGCTACTTTCGTTGCGTCGATGCTATGAAAAGAACTGTCATTCATGTGAGAGTTGAGGAAATATTTCTTCTTCTAATGAGCTGTGTTTCCATTGAACGAGGTTGTGTGCTTGCAGTTCTGTACAAATAATTTGATTTTGTTGGGAGAGATAAGGTATATTGCAAATGGTGCACGATTCATCAGTCACTTTGACAATTCTGTGCGTGTAGTATGGTTGACTGAGTCTGTCCTGTGGTTCTCTGGCACGTTTGTAATCATCCCACCCACTCCGCATTTCATTACGCTCTCACAGCTGACCTGGGACCCAAAGGGCATCAAGGCTATTCGTTGGAATGAACGAATGAACAAACATTTGCTGTGCGATTCATAGCAGCTGAAGGGGGAGAGACTGGACCTTTTTCTTTGCCTTCCTCGTTGTCAAGCGATCTCACATCTAATAGGATGATGGTGCGTAGATGATGGTACTGCTCGGTCGAGTACCTTGTCGATCAGAGCTATTCGAAGGCGACGGAGGGAGGCAATCATTCGGCGCTGCTTCGCGGCTCCATACCGATCCCGTCGTGGTCCCTTACGAGCGGCGCGCGCAGAACATTTCCCACTTTGTCGTCTGGACCTTCCCAATCGACCGCGCGCGTTTGCTTCGTTGACCGCGTCATTTTCACTGATTATCTCCCCAAATCGGCGTCAATATTTGCGCAGAACGTTGCCGGCGACACCTCCCAGGCATCTCGGATGGCAATCATGCTGTGCGCCTTGGTCGGCCTCGGTCTCCTGCTCGTCTCCGTCACGAGCGCGCAGTGAGTTTTCTCCTATATGTCTTACTGTAAAGATCTCAGCGCGGGCATTATCACACCACCGTACTGTTAACCGAGTCCATAGTGTAATGGATAGCACGGTAGACGCGTAATCTGCAAGAGTGCGTTCGACTCCCACTGGGCTTGGTTGACTTTTGCGTTGTGCACGTTTTGTCTTACTGTACCGGGCCGGGTAGCGACGCGAGTCCACCGGTCTTGCGCCGCATTGACTTATTTTTTTGAAAATCCGGTATTCCAAAAATGTATAACCTTACGATTGCGTCATCTATTTAACCATCGCACTGACTTTAATTTTATCTTACTGCTTTGAAAAATAACTTTTTCGTCTGCATTGAAATTGAAATGAGCTGAGCATTCGAGAGTTCGAATTCGCTGTTCGCTGGAGGATTTGGGGTTGGAAAAATATTTTGAACATCGTAAAAAGCTCACAAGAAATATTATTTAGCTCCAATTCTCTCTGCTTAAATAGACTAACATCTGGGGTTCGATCCACGTACAATGCATATTAACTTGACTTCGTCGGGACGGAGGGCGTGACTTTATTTCAAAATTTTGAAATGCTACTGTCGGTATCCTGTGAGTAGCAATTTTTTTTGACATTACGTTGCGAAAACCTTTTCAGGAAGTATAATTTATGCAATGTTTTTTCGGTCTGACCTTGAGGACCCAAATTAATCCCGACAACCACATCTACAACCTACATGTTTCTCTTTTATGTTCCTTTTCAACGAATATGCAACGAAAAAACTTGATAATACGTTGAATGCCAGATAAATTTCAGTCGAAATACATTGCACTGCTTGAAAATTCGATGAACGTATGCAATTTGCATGCATGAAAGTATAACGCATATCAAATCCTCTTCGGGGTTTATTTTTTCGAGCTCATTGGGTATAGTGCAAGGGTTTATTTCAGCGCGGGTCTATTACTATTGGCTGAAAATCATTTGATCAGTGTATTTGCCTTTCCGTCACGTTTTGTATTTCAGAACAATGGACATGGATGATGAGCAACTGGAAATAGACAAGTGAGTGATCAATTTTTATTGCATTTTTCAACCGGTATTCAGGCGATATGCTGGTCAACTGAGTCGCTCTATTTTCGGTCCGCAAAAGTAAGCTTTCTGTGCATAACAAGATAGCATTGACGCACGGCCAGAGAAATTTAATATTGCACATATTGCTTGGCGATTCACTTAAAGTATTTTCGAAGCTTTCGGGAACCGGAAAATTCCATTAAAAACCCATTTCTGTTCAGAAAATACGCTGGCGCTCTTCAAAGGACAATTTTCAAGGACATCGATCAGAAGTGTGTATTTCGCGACATGTTGCGAAAACTTTGTTGAATTTCAGGCGATATGCCGGTGCATTCGGAAAAAGTCTATTCAGCAAGCAGCAGTAAGTTTAACAATCAACTGTACAGTAACCCTCTTGTTATCTCAAAAACTGGAGAAATTCGTATCTTGATTACTATACTTTTTTCACATTTGATTATGAGCACTATTATTGTGCAATACTTTGTGTAATCATAACAATGAACGGCTTTCGTGGAATGAACGATCTGCAGTATGATATTTCTTTGATATTGCTGATACAGTCGAACCCGGATAAGTGCACAAAATGCGTATCAATTGTTTGAGCACATGCCAACATGAAAACTCACTACGCAGAACTGCGTAGCCTCTTTGTGCGGTGGCGTATGCTCTAACAATTGATACACATTTTGTGCACTTATCTGGGTTCGACTGTAATAATTATACTATTGATTAGAGAAAGTGTTTAACATAGCTAATGATACCAGTTGGCAATTAATTCGTCATGAGTGTTTTTGTTTATTGATGAAATTTTTTAGGCGAAACCCTGGGGCACGGATGGCGTTCTTCCCGCAACAGAAGTAAGCCGAAAGTCTAATTTATGGACAAGTAGATTGCTTTTTTCCTGTTTAGACGTTACGCCGGTGCACTTCATGCGTCCATTTTCGCACCCGATGAAGAAAAGTGAGTGTCATGGGAAAGAATAGTCGTATGCTATCGATTTTCAGGCGATATGCCGGCGCATTCCATCAGTCGATGTACCGCGAACCAAGCGAACGCGCACGTTTTCGCAGCTTAATGGAGCGCTGGCGTGAAATGTGCGTTGGAAGGGCTCAGTGAAGCGTGGGTGGAGTGCCGGGATCTGATCAATATGTCCTAAACCCCATTCCATAACACAAATCTAATGATAGACTACGTGCAAAAGTGGGACTGAGCGTTAATAAACATGCCCATTCATTGCTCTTCATTCCAGAAGGTTCTATGACTGCTCATTACGACGGTCAATGTGTTATAGTGCAGTTGCTGTCGTTTCGGCTCTATCTACGCGTTTCAGGCAATCCATGGAATAAAGTGCAATCCTGTCAACTTCTGCTATGATTTGACTTCTCTGCATTGTTGCCATCTCAAGGTCGTTTTCGTAGTTAACTAGTGCGAAGCTAGAAAAGGCTGGAATTGCTGGGAATGCAGAAAAATTTTACTTCCCGATTTTCTTTCATTTGGTTCTAAATAAAATTAGTTTCCCATGATTAATTTTCTCATGAACATGTAATTATTCCCTGAATTCAATTTCTAGCTTCGCATCTGTTGTTTGCGCTCTTTCTGTAAGAAGTTACAGAGTGATCTCTGAGGCTGATTGTGATGACAACGTTGAAAATACCGTAATCATGATTCTGGTCAATTCGTTATCGAATAATACCGCAACACATTCATTCGATTCGATACCGTATCCTATGCATTTCTCAACAGGAACAGACCGACGAGCATACTGTATTTTCAGTTCAAAAGGCCACGAAACATCGCGACAACCAGAAACAAATATTACGCAAAGAGTCATAACCATCAACACAGTACAGCTGATATCAGTACGGGAATTCCGTTTGACTATCTGAGGAATGTAAATCACACGGGGCGAACAATCGGAAAACGTAAAGCTTTGACAAACTGGAATAGAAATGGAACGTACGTCGGCCGACATCAGACATCACTATCCAGCGATGAAAAGAAGAGGAAAATACAGAGTGTCCCGGAATCAGATGTACACCCCTCTAACTTTTGGCTGGAGTGACCAATTTAAATGAACATTTTCATCCATATACCTTAGTATCGAAGCTACATTTGCACCAAATTTGGTTTATCATGGACATGCTTTTGTATCGTAACCGCACAACAATTTGTTGGAGCGAAGCGCATTAAAGCTTTGGACTGGAGCGCAAAACAAAGTTGGACCAAAGTGTAGCTTTTGATACTAAGGTGCATGCATGAAAAATTTCATTTTAATTGGTCACTCCAGTCAAAAGTTAGATGGGGTGTATACCTGATCGTGGGATACCCTTTATGATCAGCCATGTTTCACAGTTCACCAATACACAGAGTGTAGCAAGGCAATCATTCCTATCACGAAGAAATATTTGAAATTCCCGCAACAAGAACTTATTCCGATCTTGTTCCAAATTATGATACACGGAGTTATGAGTTACGCAGGAAGCTCAAAGTTTGCCGAATGAAGGAAAATAATTACGTAGCTCATTGGTATATTGACGCCGGAAATTCAAATGCTTCGTCCAATTGCAGACAGATAAACATCCATTTGAATCGGCGACTGGTACAGGATGGTTTACTGCCCAATTCGTAGCTAATTGGCAGAAAACGGCCACACTAAAACTCCAACAGAAAACAGAAGACCAATTTAATTAAGTAGGGTATTTTTGTGAGCAATCCAATTCCTGCACTGCATGAAAGGTTACCCCAGAGGTATTTCAACGTTTTCAATGTCGATAATGAAAAGTAAAAAGGCAGTTTGCTCAGAGAAATATAACGAACGTTGTATGGCTTCCGTTATCAATAACAATATCTTAGGGCTAAGAAAGATTTCACTCCAAAATTTTGGCAGCCCATAGAAAGGTGGTGCCAATGTCCCCCCTCTTATCCCGTTGGGTTGTGGGATTCGCATTCAAGCAGTGCGGGAAAAATTAGCGGAGTTCAGAGGAGAGTTAAGAGATTATTAGCTATCAGTATCAGATAAGATGTCATCAATTGATTGCTTATTGGAAGAAGTGCTAAAGAGAACGAAGCGAATAAACAAAGCTACACGATCGCGGTGAGAGTAGAGATGGCTGGGTGTTAGCGCCTTGAGTTGTGTCTTCGATGCTCGCGATCGGCATGGCGCTCCCTGCTTCTGCTCCTAGTGACCTTGCGCATGCCGGCTGGCGGCGCGCGATCGTCGTAGCGGTCGTACGGAACGCTCTTCTCGGGCGCGTGCATGGCGTCCTTGCTGGTTCGACACATCCGGAGACAGAGTGCGCACGCGACGAAGAAGAAGAGCGCCGCCAGACCGCCCAGCACGGTCGCCAGCGTGGTCAGACCGCTCCTGCTGATGACGCACGGAGAAGAGATCGTCCCCTCCGGCAGAATGTCCGATGCAGACGACGAGTAGGAAGAAACGTCGCTGTACGTCCCGTTCTCGCCATCTGCAATTCGCACTTATTTCATACCCATGCGTTCGTTTTCTTCGCATGTCGACATCGGTTTGAAAACGAGCAAATGACCACAATAAGCAAATGGACAACCTATTTTAAGAATTAGTCACACCTGCGTCACTATTATCTCAAACTCCCTGGACCCTGGGTCACTAATTCTTAAAATACGGTATCACTTTTTCAATTATTCGGACAAAAGAGGAAAATACTACTTTTCTAGGCAATTCTGCCACGAAGAGAAGCCATTTAGGAGTTGGAGCTTCGCTTGTTGCCTCGGGCCAGCCGACCCCCCCTCCTCAGCCCTCCAGGTTCGAACCGGACAAGCACTTAGCATGCAAATTTAAGCTATATTACTGAAATAAGTAGCTGAGCTAAAAAGTGACATTTTACAGCAAAAATTAGCTCCAATCAAGAGTGTCTCAACACCATTATCATGTGCGAAAACTAACCTTCAATAGAACGGCTGAGTTGCATGTAACTGGGAGGATCTTCATCCAGGTCGAAAATGATTAATTGTCCTGCGATTTCTGGCGGACCGTCCTTGGTGCCGGCTGGCGGTTCGTCGGCCTGGACGGGCGCATCGGCGGCCATCTTGGAGTACTTGGGTCCGTCCGAGTCCCAGTTGACTTCCATGGAGTCGAGTCGTTCGCCAGGCATCGCCGCCTTGGCGCTCGAGCCTCGTCTCGGAGACGGCGGCCTCATCTGCTGTTGCTGTTGCTGTTGCTGCGGATTCTTCTTCTTCTTCATCTTGTTCAGCAGTTTGCCAAACTTGTCAAGCAGGGCGCGGCGGTCGTCCACCGAATCGCGGAACATCTCCTGCACCCCGGCCACGTCCACGTCTTCAGGCAGTTGCGATAAAAGATCCGTCAGGTCTGACGGAATTGTCACGCCGTCAAGACTTTCTTCAGGCATGCTGGTTCCTTCATCCCCATCGGTTGTTTCTTCTCCCGCAGTTGAATGGACGAAAGTGGCTGGAGAAGATGGCACATATGAGGCTGGGGAAGACGGCACATATGAGGTCTTTTCGTAGGTGACACTGGGTGAGTCGAACTGATGATTGAAGTGTGTTGATCCACGTGTTGATCCCTTCGCCACCGTGGATGAACTAACGTACGGCATGTCACGTGTTTCGTATATTGCCGTTACTGCTTTCTTCTGAAATGATATATCGTTATAATCAATCACTATTACCAGAGGTGTGTTTGGGTCGAAAAGTAGGGAGCGAGGGGTTAACATGCCGTACCCAAAAAATTGCATAAATTTACATAAAATTAAAGTATTCCAGCCCAAAAATACCGTAATTTTATAAAAATTTTTGCAAATTTTTTGGGCCGCCTTCGG
>JAQGCX010000943.1:0-13028 GCA_034700205.1 Plectus parietinus | reverse complement strand
AAAACTGGGAGGTCCCATTCTTCACAACCGGGGAATTATGGACGCAGCTGTTGATTGCAACACCTTAATTGATGTGTTTGGCCAACATTGAGACAAAAATTTCAGACTGCGTCGTGTTTTCCT
This sequence comes from Plectus parietinus, assembly GCA_034700205.1. Lineage (NCBI taxonomy): Eukaryota > Metazoa > Nematoda > Chromadorea > Plectida > Plectidae > Plectus > Plectus parietinus. Next base: position 12,905 of record JAQGCX010000943.1, on the reverse strand, counting down.
GCTAGAAATTACCAGAAACACAGGAAACACCTCGCCTAAGTACCAAAATGGCTGATTCAGCACCATGTCAATGTACAGCTGTGATCTGAATTTTGTGGTTATCTCACAAATTTATATGCTATTTAAATGTTGTTTGTTCAATTTGAGTGCATTTCGTGCGATAATTCTAAAGTTTTGGGTGAAAAAGTCAAAGTGTACGTAAACTTTTGTCCGAGCCGAAACAGCGTTCAGTGCAGTTAAAGGGGTGCAGTATTACGGTAGCATAATAATTCATACCGTTATGTAGCTCCCTTTGACTAGACTCGTAAGTACTTCGATGTGCTATATCATTTTTGTGCAGAAATTGCTTCTGTTTTCAATGACAAGTGAAAAATAAAAAATTACTGAGGTGTACGTAAACTTTTGTCCGCCACTGTACATCTGAACCACCACCAGACATGCCCCCCTGATTGCACAGTGGCTGTTTGTTCAGCGCACACAGTACATTCAGGAGAGCATTTGGAGAGAGACACACAGCTCACTGTCCTCAAGAAGAAGGCGTGAACTCATCCAGCTTGGTCGGCGGCGGCGGCTCGGTCGGCGGCTTGGTCGGCGGCGGCGCCATGGCAGCAAGGGCGAAGGCGGCAGCGACGGCAGCGACGGCGGCGAGGAGGAGCTTGTCTATTTGTCGATACAACAATTTGTCTATGCCTGGTGCAGAATTGGGTTGATTCTTTAGCACTGAGTGGACTTCGCTAGCAATAAAAGGCTGCATGAACTGGTCGGGGATATCGATTTTGTTTATCACTGGTGATTTCTCACTCAGGCGGGCAATATCGATTTCCCTCAGTTCTAGGACTTTCCTAAAGTGCTCCTCCAACACATCAGTGCTGAGCAGACACCTTTTGGATGTCTCACCAATTATTTTACGCATAGCAGATTTGCGATCACGTCGGTACAACCGTTGGATTTCTGAGGCTTGCGCAGGGTCAAATTTGTGAGGCCCTTTGAAAGCACCCAGTCCTCCTTGGTGTAATTGGCAGTGTGGGTTTTTACGCCTCCTTGTCATGCTCTTTTTGGGGTTCAAGTGTGAACGCCTTGTCTGGGTAGCTTTGTCCTGTCGGGTAGGCAGAACAACATTGTGTTTCTGCAAGTTTGTTTGGAGAGGTTTACTGGCAGTGGCACTGCAGCTAGTTTACCATCCTGCAACAACCGCATCAATACAGTCTCCGCGACTCCTTACTCCTCGCTCGACTGAAAAGAGTCGCGTGACTGAGGCAAATTACGTCATCATAGATGAGCGCATTGTCTCTGAGTAGTTACCAAAACTTTCCCTATCAGCATTCGCACTGCTGATGCTTGAGCTTCTTTTGATTTGATTTCCCCCGCAGGGGAAGGGCCGATCCCGGAGGTAGGTGCAATACCGGGCCAACCCGTGGCAAGGGAGGAGCAAGCTCCTGCACCTCGCCGAGGTCCAAAAATCAGATAATCTCATTAGAGTCAATAGACTCTGTATCAGAGATTAAGCTGATAAGAACAGATACTACTGAAAATAAAAATTATCAGATAAGTACCACTCATCGAAGCAAATAACAAAAAACTTGCCACTTTGATCTTAGCCAAAAGGCCGAGAAGCGATAATTCGATGTTGAAAATGCTTTATTTATGTTCCCCAATCGACAGAATCGCGACCGGATAGAAAAAAATTCGTCGAAATTGTTGGGAAACTACGTAACGCGATAGTCGGTAGTACATTGGACGACGCGCCACCCCTCGGCAGCGAGCGAGAGCCGTCACCTGTCAATCAACTGATAATTTGGCAATATGATTGATATTCTATGACGAGTAGCCAATTAATTTGTTGCGCCAATTTTTCTGATTTCCCCTAAAGCAGGAGTATTTTTATTTTAGATTAATTTGAAATTGTAGTAGTAAGTATCGTTAAAATGTGTGCAACATTCTTTGTGTGACGTATAACGCAGGAAGCGTCTAGCCGAGGGCGAGCGGTAGATTTAAACAGGACCAATTCGATTTGAGAATTGCACAATTGAGCTGAGTCTAGACTTTTCGATAGACAATGATTTGATTTCATGCAACTGTTGGCGGGAATTCAAAAATTTACCTCAAGAAACGAGTTTTCCTCAAAGTCAATTTTCAAACTCACTCGAGTTTTTCTCGAAAAAAACACTCAATAACCTAACGTTGACCAGAACTAAAGTTGTTTCCCTAACTGTCACTAGCACGTCAAAAATTTTTGAGCAAAAAATATTGCAGTTTGGCTGCGCTTCAGCTCAAAAAAACTACCGACCGCTCTTTGACAGTAACTCAGTTTTTTGTTTAATAAACGGTCTGATTTGATTGCACAACTATAACATATTCTACCTTTATGCCATCTTTTTGGTAGCTATCATATCTCAGTAAAACTGCAATAATTTTTCCTGAATTATTTTTTACGTACTCGTGACAATTAGGGAAACAACTTTTGCGCTGGTCAACGTTAGATTGTAGCGCGTTGTTGCAACCGAATCCAGGATGTGACCACTAATTCCATTTAAGGACATAGAACAAAAGTATGTTTTTCAGCGATGACGTGCTGTGAGGGAGGTCCAAAATTAACGTACAGATGCGTGGGATGTGCGCCTTTGACATAAGACGGCTGTGCCAAGTAAGGCAAACATGACATGCCTCATGAAGGTACGCTGCTTGACACGTGCCAAATGGCAAACACACTGCAGCAAAACAAGTATATATTCATAGCAAGTGATTGTTATCGAATAACTTTCGAGAAAATGCTCACAATGGTACGATCTGTACTTGTTCTGAAATTTGTTGCTGCTTTCGTTTGCGTTGCATTTGGTAAAGATTCCTGCGACGGAAATGATGGACAGACGTACAAAAGTTTATCTTCGTGCAACAATGATTGTCCAACATCTTCCTGCGCTTGTCGATCAAGCGGTCCTTCAGCTTTTTTTATCCCTAATTGGACTTGTCGGTAAGCCTTTCTACTCTTATTTCTGTTTCACGCACAAAACACTCCAGAGTGTTGTATCCAGATCCGCCTTATACTGAAATTTAGCCATATGGTCCATAGGCCAGACGTGGGCTATGATTGCGACATACCCCATCCCTAGTTTTCTACAGATGTTTTCACCATTGCGGCGAAATATTTTTTGGGAATAAGCACTGAATAGAATGGACTTTTATCGGTTTGGAACTCCCTATACACGAAAATTTTCGAGGTCAAACCGTCCCCCAAAGACAAAAATCGGTGTCCATGTCTACCACAGACCCATTATCCTGACTCTTCGCCTGTTCAAAGGTCCCCCATCTTGTGGAGGCATAATAATTTACAAGAAAAGCTATTGTCACGAGCACCTCAAAAATTTTTGAGCAAAAAATATTGCAGTTTGGCTGCGCTTCAGCTCAAAAAACTACCGACCGTGCGATATGAGCGCATGCGCTCTTTGACAGTAACTCAGTTTTTTGTTTAATAAACGGTCTGATTTGATTGCACAACTATAACATATTCAACCTTTATGCCATCTTTTTGGTAGCTATCATATCTCAGTATTACGTAGCAAAAACCAACTCAGATCAAAATATCGCACGGTCAACGCTGGTTGTTGCGCGTTGTTGCAACGGGGTCCAGGATGTGACCGCTGTTTCCATTTAAGGACGGAGAACAAAAGTATCTTTCATGATTCGTGGACATGCGTACGAATGCCCGAAGACTGACGAAGAAGCAAAATGAGGCGGCGAACAAATCGAAGAACCCTTGGGAGATGTAGTTACGGCGCCTAAAACGTACCGGATTATTCCGAAAGAGCGCCCCGGGGACGCTCATCAAGGGCTTGGCAGATTAAAACGATCCGTTTTGAACGGCCCGTTTTGCTGACCAATTACCAAAAATGAATTATATATTCTTGATCACCCAATATTTATTCTTGGTATTTGGTCGGCAAAAACGGCCGATCAAAATAGACCGTTTTAGTCTGCCCAGCCTCTTAGGGTTGACTTTCCGAATGAGCGTCCCGGGGCGCTAATTAGGATTTAACATTCAGTGGTCATAATGGTAAAATAACACTGAATTTATGGTTAAAAATCAAGGAAATGCCAACAAAAACCCAATAAATTGTTGATATTCAAATTTTCTGTAATTAGGACACCGCTAACATCATGGAAACGCCGAAAACGGCAGCAAAATGCTCATGAGCTTGTGAATTATCAACCGGGCGACGTATTCCCATGCAATTGACAACGAAAATAACGAAAAAGTCTCGTTATTATGCTGATAATTAATTTCAAACGCATATTCAGGGTGTTACGCCGTTTTAAACCTTACTTTGCGCAAAAATACGACTTTCTGAAAGAGCGCCCTAAGGCGCTCACTAAGATTAACTTGGGCTCGGCGGAAGTTCCAAAATCAAATCAAACGCATATTCAGGGTGTTGTTGTGAGGCGCTCTTTCGGAAAACCCCGTACGATTATGGTTGTGACCCTGACAAAAGAAAACCACCACCAAAAGGACTTGGTGTGATTAAATTATACGAAGTTGCCTGCGTTGAAAACGTCACCACCTACGATGAGCTACATAATATCACTTCGAATCGTAATCGTCGAAGCACTGTTCACGACAAGCGCAGAAACAAGAGGAGTACTGCAGATATGGGCAAAAACGACAAAAAAGAAAGAAGTCTTCTTCAAAACTAAATAGTGACAAAGCTTTCCGCCGATGATGGTTTCGTGGGGTCCGCGACGCGTCGATATCTTCTTCGCCGCACTAGGATCCCATGGTTCATCACATGTACACTAACGACTATAGATGCGTCGGTCCAGGTCCCGTTCCAGTAATCGGTCCAGGTTGGAATCGGTCCAGGTTAGAATCGGTCCTTTCCAGAAATCGGTCCAGCCAATTTTCATTTAATCGGTCCCGGTATTCGATTGGTTCAGGTCACTTTTCAACGTCAGCTTTTAAGAAAAAGAGGTCCAATTCAAAAGAATTGGTTCCGGTCCAGTAATCGGTGCACAAGAAATGACCTCAGTCCAGGTGCCGGTCCCGGTGCACCGACCACATCTATACCAACTACGAGCACAGGAAGTACGACGAGCGCTTGTGGAAGGAAGCGCTGTCCATGACCAGGAAGATCTACTCGAACATAGTCGTCGTCGTCTTCATGCCGGGCATCATCGATTTGTACGCGACATCACATGTACACCAACGACTATAGATGCGTCGGTCCAGGTCGAGATCGGTCCCGTTCCAGTAATCGGTCCAGCCGATTTTCATTTAATCGGTCCCGGTATTCGGTTCAGTCAGGTCACTTTCTACGTCAGCTTTTAAGAAAAATCGGTTCAACTCAGAAGAATCGGTTCCGGTCCAGTAATCGGTCCACAAAAAATGATCTCAGTCCCGGTGTACCGACATTTTCGGTTCCGGTCCAGTAATCGGTGCACAAAAAATGACCTCAGTCTCGGTGTACGGACATTTTCGGTCCCAGTCCCGATGCACCAACTACATCTATACCAACGACGCGCACAGGAAGTACGACAAGCGCGTGTGGAAGGAAGCGCTGTCCATGACCAGGAAGATCTACTCGAAGATGGTCGTCGTCGTCTTCCAGCCGGGCATCATCGATTTGTACGCGCACGACGCGGACGGTCACGCGTTGCTCATTCGTTATCGTGACCAGGAATTTGCCGCCATCATGTGATTCTATTGAGTTCAGATTGGTTTTTTAAATTTTCACTTCAACGAAGTGACAGAGCTTCCTCGTCTCCTACGTTCTCGGTCACGATTGAGATAAAACATTATTCATGTGACCGGGAGTGCGCTGTTCGGTTTTAATCACGCCAATTACGGTGTTTATTGCTTTCATCTGTTTCGACTCTCTATTGATGGCTATTTACTTGGTAATAAAATGTGGGAAAAGTGGCTGTGCAAAATGTATATTGTTATTGGATTGTCTGAAGACGACTATGCCCGCCCCCGCTCGATCGGAAGACTTGAAATCGTGGTTTTTTGTGTCTTCGAGACTTAATTTCATAATTCCTTCAACGGTTAACTGCGTATAGCAAGAATTTTGATTGCCATTATCGTTGTGAGACAAAAACAGAAAATAGTTATTTATAGGGCTGTAACGGGGATGGGGATCCCCGTTCCCCGTCGGGGATCCCCTTCCCTATCCCCGACTTTTAGTTTTTCCCATCCCCGACTTTTGATTTTTCCCCGTCTGCGGTTGAAAAGGTTTGCTTGAACTACTGTGTTTATGGTTGTGGATTGAACTACTGATAATTTTCGCTCACAGTTGGTAAAAATGTAAAGTATAAACAGTGTGAAAATGTGCATGAAAAAAAAATGAAAAAAAAATGAAAAAAAAAAATTTTGAAACAGTGAAAAAATTTTCATAAAATTTTTCCCCGTTCCCCGGTTTTTGACTTTTCCCCATCCCCGTACTTTCCCCATCCCCGTACTTTCCCCATCCCCGTACTTTCCCCATCCCCGTACTTTCCCCATCCCCGTCCTTTTGAAATCCCCGTCCCCGTTACAGCCCTAGTTATTTATTATATAAAAAACCGATACTCAAACAAAAAATTGCGATGTCTTATGAACATCATTTGTTTCTGTTGAAACGACATTCAGTTTCCGGTTAACGGTTGAAGAAATTCCGAGTATATAAGACAGAGCGCACTGCGTAGCTTGTTGTTAACTTGAGGACGATCAAGCAGAGGGGACGAAAAAACCGCTGACGTCCGTCGCAGACGATCGGGTGTTGGCGCGTGCGGGGAATTTTTGCCGTCTTCAACGACACACAAGCGGATTAGCGTAAAGGAAAGGACGGAGCGAGATAAGGAGAAGTGGGCTGGAAGGGGATAGAGAGAAGAGGAGCAGAGCACTGAACGAGAGGGCAGAGAATCGTTCGCGTCGACTGCGCTTCATCAGACCTAATCGTTTTTGACGGGCGCCGATTCGGTTAGGGGCCTGGGCCAGGCCGCTCTTAACGAATCGGCGACAGCGCGCGGGCAACGGGGGGAGGAGCGTCGAGAGCGTGTCGATCTCTCATCCGTCTCCGCGTCGTCGGCTTCTTCGCGCTAGTGGGCGGCATACTGCACCCTCCTATCGCCTCACGCCGCCCTGATTCCGCCCGCGCTCTCCTCTTCAGACATTCGGTGTCATGCCCAACAACACCTAGTCACTCCACTTCGGCTTGACCGTCCGCTCCGATGGAGTACGGAATCGAGCTGAACAACGACACGTCCGTCGACTTGTACTGGGCTGCCGGCGGCAATGATAGCTACGACGATTACGAGGACGTCTGCTCCATCATCCCACCCGAGTTCGTGCGCATTGTTCTCGTCGGCATGTGCGGCACCTGCATCTCGGCCGTGTCGTTCGTCCTCAACTCGCTGCTCTTCACCGTGCTCGTGTCCAACCCGCGCCACCACTCGTCGCACGTGCTCTACCTCATCTGGCTCGCGCTGTTCGACACGTTTATCTCTGGTGAGCGCCGTAATAAATTCTTCAATGCGTGATTTCATATATCGCTTCGAACTTACGGTACTTTACACACACATGGCCCGTGCTTTGACACTTCGCCGACGTAACATGTTACGCGGGATTTTTTAGCTTCAGTTTCCTGCTTAGGCTTAGGCTTAGGCTTAGTTAGCAGTGTACATGCAACCCACTATCACCCTTTAAGCGACCTTAACCCCCCTAAGCCACCTAACAAGCTTAGGAACCATACCATCCTAAACATGTTACGTTGGCGTAGTATCAATGTACCCGCACACACGGCCATTCGCGGATCTTGCTGCCGGTGCCGCAGTTAATTCTCTTGGCGGAAGTAGAAGCTATTCCCTTAGGCGACTTTTAGTACAGGTCAAGGCTGTGACGAAACTGCAGATGAGCTTTGCGGACGTACGACTGGCATGTTTCTCTCTAAATCGCATTCATACACGATTACGACGGGTCGTCGGAGCCGGCACGATTCAATCGATAAGTGGCCGTGTTGCCGGAAATTGTGGCGCAAATATTTTGCTAGCTCATTTGGAGGCATTTTATGCATTGCAGTATCGTACATCATGCTCTTCCCGATCAATCTGTTCATGGACTGGTTCGCCAGCGTGCCGTTGGCGACGGCGTGGTGGACCTACATGCGGCCGATGTTGGCGACGTGTCACGTCACGATGACCACTTCGGTGTTCCTCATTCTCGCCGCCGCCTTCGAACGCTACATCACCATCTCCAAGTATACGCTGCGCTTCAGAAGAAAGCATCGGCTCTGGATCGTCTGCGCCGCGATGGTCGTCGCCGTCATTGCAAAAGGACCTGTTTACTTTGAGCTCAAGGTAATAATAATGACACCCTGCAGCATTTTTTCGCCCATCGATTTGTTGCAATATTCATGTAATGAACGTTAACGATTCATCTTTTCGACAACTGATCACTCGAGTCATACCTGAGCAAGGTTGAACCCAGGGGCGGCGCTAGGGGGGAGGGGGCACGGGGGGGGAAATACCCCCCGTTATTTTGAAAAAAATGTGTTCGCCACGGAGCGGCGAAATTTTTTGACAAATTTCCCCCCCCCTTCTTTTTTTTCTAGCGCCGCGCCTGCTTGGACCCCAATGACGTATGCTGGGTCGACTTTTGTAATATTACCGTACGCTAATATGCATATCTATGCAAATTTAGGGCGCAAAGTTCAAATTTTGTATTGAAGTTTGAATTCCCGTTCAAAAAAGCTCGTGACGTATGACGGATCCTGGTCAATTTGACGTGACGTATGTCAAATACGTTTTGGTGGACCTTGCTCACCTATGACTCGAGTGCAGATTATTTTTTATCGCTATCAAGGAAACTAATGCGTTCTGATGATCTGTTGTCAATTCGTATTATGTCACTTTTCATTTCAAATTTTAGGTAGTGCCGAACTCGAATTGTACTGGTGTGACTGCCAATCTTGCCGTGCTGGCAGATTTCAGCAACCGCGAGCCTTACAAGACAATATATCGATTTTGGTTAGCTATTTATTCAACATTCTTTAATTGACTCATAATTTTGCAGGTTTCGGAATGCCGTCACCATTTTTGTGCCGTTTTTCTTGTGTCTATATTTCAATACGCGAATCGTCATTAAATTGCGTCAGCAGCATACTGGAGCCAGACTTTTCCGTTTCGGAACTTCAGAACACAAGGTATGGTCATTCTGAATGTATGGTAGAGCGAGCATATCGATTGTGTGTCTTGATTACTGTTTGTCATAAAAAACATATGTATTGCAGCGATTTTGTGGAGAAATATCCATTCGGGCGCCAAAAATACGCTAAATTTCGTACTCGCCGCCAAAAACAGTGCTAAATTCTATACTCGCCGCCAAAAAAACGCAAAATTCTTGTTTTGGATACGAACTTTTGCAACCACAAGGCGAGAGGGGAGAGATCCGCAGCCGGTCACTCTCAAATTTAACTGTCTTCATTGTTTTGTTCGTGAAACTTGTATTCGTTGGGGATTTGTCAAGCGAATTGTCACTTCTGCTCATTGTTGAGAAGCCGACAGGTACATATACTTCAGTAGGAAAATCGTCCCGTCTTTCTTTTCGTTCGCAATGCGTCTTACATGTGAACGGGGCGTTTAGAGACTGAAAGGGTTGAAACTTCGTCGACGAAATACTCCGACGTCGCCGACAGAAAGGGCTGAGTTGCAAGTGAGCACATCGACCGACATATTCGTTTTCTCCTAGCCTCTGTTTGCTTTGATGACCGCTTTGCATGGCGTTGTCCTCCTTGCCTTGTCGCGATGCACACATTCATCTCACAGCTTCTAGTGTTTGTCTTTGTCCCGCTTTGAATCGCCACTCTATTCCCGCATTGCATCATCACATATTGGAAAAATTTGGTACGTAGATTCCTGAGTCCATTTCAAGTAGTTCGCATTCAACATTAGCGCCGCTGAGTATCAACATGTTGAGCTGAAACTTTTTGAGATGGATTCAGGTATCTACTATAGATGTGGTCGGTATCGGTATGGGTATCGATACCGAATAATAATCGGTATTCGGTACCGATATCGGTATACCGATCACATCTATAGTATCTACGTACTAAATTTCCATGTTAAACGCGGAGTGAGATGTTATTTTTTTACCTTTTCAGAATAACATTCGAGCGGCAACGCGCATGCTTGTGCTGGTCACGTTCACATATCTGCTGTCGAACGTCTTGAATGTGTTGGTCACCGCCTGGGAGTTCATCGACTACCGCTCCCTGCTGCTACCGCACATGCGTCCGTTCTACACCTACAGCTCGGATTTTGTGTCGGTGCTGACGGTACTGTCGAGCGCGGCTCGTCTGCCGATCTACTGCACTTGCAACGCTCGTCTCCGTGCAGAGGTGTTCGGAACTGTCGTGAAAGTGTGCGGCATTCGCAGCAACAAGTGGGTGCCGGAGTTCAGTTTTTCGAGCAGCTCGCAGCCGACCGTCAAGTACAGCAATACGAACGGGCTCGTGATTCGCAATGGACGAACCAAGTCGACAAAACGGGCGACTTGCGTGGGAACTGGACTGGACAAGATCGCCTTGTCCGTAGCCATGACGCACTTGATGCCGGAAGACCGCGGTGGCGGCGGTGCCGACACGCCGCAATACAACGAACTGGACGACGACCAGACCATGCCCATGATAGAGATGTCGCCGATGATGTCACCGCACTATTGCATGCTCGAGCTGGAGGAGATGCCGTTGTCCGCCGAGATCAGTCGCTGGCAAGTGCCCTTGTAATTCATGGGAACGACGTCAACAACACGTCCTGAATATTTCACATGTGATATGGGCGCTGTCACTGCGCATGTCAAGCACGCTTCGTCGTGTTCGGCCGCGCATCGCTCGACTTACTTACTCAGGCATTGAGCGAAACGACGCAAAAGTCATGTGATCCAAAGGGCCGTGCTCTTGTCAGTGTTGAACATCTTCAAACCGCCAAACCGCAGATCAAACTGGATAAAACCGAATAATCCAATCAAAGAGCTTCGCGCACTGGTTTCTCATTGGATCATCCACTTTTATCTAGTTTTATCCGGTTTCATCTGCGGTTTGGCGGTTTTGCTGTTTGAAGATGTTCAACACTGGCTCTTGTTCCAAGCTGGCATGCTGCTCTGAATATGTGAAAATCGTATTCTATGTTGCAACCAAGTGCATTTAATCCCAATAACATGTTTTAATATCCCTTTGACAAGCGATTATGAGTGCATAACAGAATTATATTGACCGTACACACCGACTACATTGTGATTACACAAACTATCAAGATTTGGACAAAATACCGTATTTATTCTAATAGAAGCGCATGGGGCCAATACTGGAGCACTTACACTCCCAAAAGAGACTATTTTAGTTATTCGTGAACTATTAAACCACGTGTTTTCAATACTACTTCTGATCAGTTTATGACATGATATTAGCAAAATACAGCAATTTGTTCAATTTTTACGACAAAAAATAGAAATTTCGAGGATTTTCAGTCTAAACTTTAATGAAAGTAAGAAATAATTAAGTTATCGAAAAATAGAAGCACAGTCTCCAATAGAAGCACGGAGTCAGGGTAATGGAAAAATAGAAGCGCTTGCGCTTCTATTGGGATAAATACGATAATTCCTTTAAAATTAAGAGCAAAGCAATTTATTCTTTAAAAAAGAGTTGATTACTGAAGACAAAGTCGAAGTGGAGAGTGTGAGATATTACCAAGGCACCGAATTTTAAAACTTTCCAACTTTTTTTGTACCGAACATATGCACCAAAAATTAACAAAGAATTAATATTCAACCGTGTTAAATCCTAAAATATTACAAACCGAACCCATTGCTCAAACAATCACAGTTGAGCTAATTACATACACGTCGACTACGCCCGCCTTGAACTGGACGGCGACCGCCTTGGAGTGATCTTCTTCTCCAGCGACATTAAAACAAAGCTGACATCAGCAAATAAAGATATTCGATGTCGTCGAGCGTTTGCGAGAATTAAGTCCAACTCTTTATTCCTCTCCCATCCGCAAGTATACTTACTCGCGCAGATCGCCGACCAGGACTCGAAGCTGCACGAGTATCGCCGTCGCCTGGTCGTGTCGGACGAGAACGCCGACGATGACTCTCGGACCAGCTGGGCGTCGCAGTAACTGTCAACTCGTCTCTCATCCTAGGCATTATTCTGATTTGCTGTTTCTTCTTGACCTTCGTTGTTTGCTTGGCTATAGTATTTATATCATACGTAAAAATGTCTACTTTTGCCAAGTTCAGTAATAAGCAAGCATTGTTTAAAGCCATTGAGCACGGTGAAGATGATCGGAAATGGGCAACATTGTAAACGTAACACAATAACGCACAGAATTGCTTGCTCAGTGGCGAGATAAAGTTGAGGGGTGTGGTGCAGTGGTGTGCATGGGTTAGGTTTGACCCACCCAACCCGTGACCCACCTGACCCATGGGTTGGGTTGGGTTGGGTGGGTTGAGAATTTTCGCTGGGATCAGAAAACACGTTTTTTAGAACCCGCCGTTCTGTCACTTTACGCGCGCAAAACATAGCAGATGAGAGCAGCTAATTAGTTTTCCCGTACCGTTTCGTGGCAACACTAACCTCAATACGAAGCGACAGTTATTGCAAGTGTTGATGACTGACCTCTCAGCGATGACTCGAGAGCAATTAAATGCGACGCTGTTCAGAGAGACGCACCTGTCAGATTGTGACGGATCTGTGGTGTGCCGCTTTACTCAACAGACGTGGGGTTTCAATATTCGCAGCCTGGGAGGTACAAGAAAAATCAGCAATATAAGGGTTCCCCTTGTATTGCTTCAGGTTTTAAAACTGGCGACCTTTTTTTGGTCGACAAACACTGGAAAAACAATTTTAGCACTGGATAGAATCGGAAATTTTTGTTTG
>JAQGCX010000942.1:0-13038 GCA_034700205.1 Plectus parietinus | reverse complement strand
TTCCACACCATTGTCGCTGGAATCCGTATGTATTTCACGCCATCGAAGTTTGCTGGATCCCATTTTAAAAATTCATCGGGCCATTGCTGAAAGCACGATCTCAATGAACAAAAGTACAATGCAAATGAAAACAGAAATCAAATAATTGTATGTGTAAAATCTTGCTCTGGTTCCATGTAGTAGCTCTCGTGATAAAAACGTGTTGTCTTTAAATCAATGTGAAAACAATGCGACACAAGAAAAATCAAAAATTTTCCTATCCAAGATATCTGTCAACACCCGCTGTTACTAAAAAAATTTTCAGAAAGAACAGGTTTTTTGAAAAAGGTGACACACAAAAGCGTCTCATTGAGTTCCTTTTTACTCGTCTTAAATGTGTCACTGATAACCTATCATAATTCAACAACCGTACACTCAATTATTCTCAAATTAAATAACATAATCAACAACATATGAGGATTTATTGATGGTAAAAATTTCGCATTGATCTAAAGGGATTTGGTTGAGATACAGCGATTTTACTTAGTTGAGTCTTTTTTTGAGCCACCCTGTATTATCTCTCTCGATAATTTTGAATGTTTTAAAAATTATTGCCTTACATACCATTCTGAAGTAGAGGGCGAGCCTGATGTATTCTTGCTTGCTGTTCTAAAATGCCTCTATATTTACTTGGTATCGCATCATTCTTAGTAAAACGAGTAAATGAATAACTAACCACTTCAAGTAGACTTAGAATTTGAAGTTGTATTTGAACAACGGTTTGTGAGCTATAATTTTGAACTGGCCGTATGTGATTGTCGTAGCCTTTGAATATCTTGTCGATAACGTCCTTTTCAGCAGTTCCGTAACAGTGGCCAAAGATCAAAAAGAATATTACAGCACTACTTAGAAGCATTTTTTGTTGAAGAATTGGCTTTTTTCTGCAACGTCATAATTCTTTTTAACCGGTATAATTTTTATAAAATTTTTCGCGCGAAATAGACCACTGTTAAATAATATCGGTATCGGGTATTTCATAGTCATGCTGCCAATACGAAACAGTGTCGATGTACGATTTTTGTGATCCCAAGTCTACCTTTTCACCGATTTTTTCGTATAAGAACAAAACATTATTGTAAAATGAATTCATAATGCATATATGATATAGAAGAACTGACAATATTCGACCAAGGAGATTGACACTGTTGAAATAGGTTCGAAAAAGTTGTCTTGCCTTGAGTGCTTCTGCGTGCCACTTCACTAAAGTTCAGTCGCATATTTGTATAACGGCAAAACCGGACTGTCTTTTGCCTTATCGTTCGATTCAGTTCGTTACTCTCTTTCGTTAGATTGATTGATTGGCTCTTTATTCCACTTCATCACGAAAACATCAGCAACAGTCTCCGATTCATTAAAGTACTCTTGACACAGGCATAGCACTTACGCGTCAAGGTTAGCTGATTTTAGATAGAGAGAAGAAAAAAAATTATGGGAAAGACGGAGTACATGATGAACACATATCGGACATGGACAGATATTTACAGAAGATTTCTGGGCAGAGAAGGAGAGTCTAGGAATGATCGGAATACATTGAGATTTTCGCAGACACACACACTTTAGGGAGGTTGTTCAAGACTTTTCTTACGCGAAACGCAAGCGAATTATTTACAAAATCGAGATGGGGAATGCATGGGTGCAACAATTTCTGACCGTTAGTTCTTGTATCATTGCGAATAGTATTGGAAGCTGGATAGAAATGAGAAAGAGGCAAATCAACAGTATTTCTGGACATTTTATACAGAAAAACTAGCGCGGAAGCCTGGCATTCAATTGTCAGGGTTCTTTAAACTAAAAAATTGTAAAAATTGTATGCGACCAATTAAAATAATCAAGAAGTGTCGGTTTCTGAAAAGGTTAGCGCAATGATTCATTATTTTGATTACTGAACAGAGTTCCGCGGTAACAAAATGCTGTCTCTTTTTCTCGCATGAAGCATATTATGACTTTTAAAAGTTCTTGTCGTCTTGAAAACAATCGGAAAGGAATACATCGAACGAAAATTGATTGATACTCTGTCATCCGAGAGGAATTTGATCACATGCAACTGGTTCCGTACGAACAAACAGAAACGGTTTCTAGGCAGTCACAACCCGCCCCAAATTCCTACGCCCAGGTCTGATGTGTAATGAGATTTCTTTATTCGCAGAATAACGATGAACGATCATACGCGCACCAGGAAAGGCACCTTGGGGACTATTGCGCTGCGCTGTATACAATAACGTTGAAAAGGTTCAAACTACCGATAAGGGAACATAATGCAATGTCCAATAGAATTTACTGAACAAGACGGTTGTCTATCCAGGGAGCTCGCAGAAGACTAAGCAGCAGAGGCAGGCAAGGCCGGATTTACCGATCTACATTTGGCATTTAAGTACCAGATCCCCCACCCCCAGGCCACCCCGGCTGTTGAAGGGGTTCCGGCTGCCTTTCAGCAAGCTGAAGAACATCTGCTTTCCAGTGTAGAGTCAATTACTAAACGATCACGCGCCGACGGTCAATTGATAGGCGACTGACCCAGTCTCAGTCCCCTCTGCCTGGATTCCGGTCAAAACATCCACCGAGTCAAAAGGTCCAACGCTAACCAATTAAATTTATTAAACAGTAATTGGCCTGTATTAGGTGTTTAACTGCGCGCTAAAAGATCCGATGGTTAGAAAGTGGTAAGCAAAAAGATTCAACATGGAATTTTATTTTTGCCAGCTATGAAGCAATTGTCAAGTACAACATCAAGGAAAGGAAAACGCCAAGAGTATTGAAACGATTAATATAATTCAAAATGTCTTGATGGGAAACGATCTTATAAAAAAGTTCGGAGTGCACAGAGTAAAGTTCACAGAGCTTCAAACAACGCCCTTCGGGCGTCTCTGCTGCCATTTGAGAAAGCTAAGCCCAGGTTCGAATAGACTACTTGCTTCCCCGCTCTTCCCCGCTCGCGTGAGCCCTTTGGGCTCTGCCCGCTGTGTTCCGCCCTACGGGCGCTCTATTGTATACTGCTTTAAGCCAAAAAGTTAAAGCTAAAGTATATGACACATGATAAATGGGGATATCAATTCTTGAAATTCCTGGTCTGCTCGATCAAATTCAAAACTTGCGCGAGTGGCTGCAGATATCGGATGAAGAAACTAGTTCATTGCGTTAGATCTTTCAGCACACCCCCTTTTAATAGCTGACCTAATTTGCTTCAATCTTTGAATTTTTCACGCACCAATTCAAAATTAATTACCGGTAGCTGTACGCCAATCATTGGAACTATTGACTCGTTGGACCTTACAACCCCAAACCCTCTGCCTTGGAAAGATAACTATCCTAATTCGGTCCAGATGGCAGCTGAGCCGAGATAACCGCCTCCTGTAAAATGACAATCGGCGCGCATCTGTATGCCAATTAGCCACTCGTTCAGCAGCTCACGTTTGCAAAATTGAAGATGGTTTTCCAAAAAAATTTTGCCGCTGGCAGTTGTGGGTCTTTTAAGATTTTAGGACCTTTTAAGAAACCTAAACTTATTGAATACTTGAATTTACTGCACACAATTTTTTCAATTTTGCTGTCAAAAAAGACCTTTGGTAGTTAAGTGCCAGACTTGCGAGCTCTTAATCTGGCCTTGGTGGGAAGCATCATGGCAAACAACTAACCTAAAAAACCATCTAAAACTAAAAATAACTAAAACAACAACTAAAAAACACCTACTTGAAATAATCAGATCTACTTCAAGTAGGTGAAGTAAACAGATCTATTTTAAGTAGGTTGAAGCATAGGTGTACTCGGGGGGAGGTTTGGGTTGGTTATCCCTCTAAATCGGTCAGAAGGGGGGAAAGATTCAAGCCGAAGGCCAAAAAAATACGGTAATTTAGGCCAAATTTTGAATTTTTTTTAAATTTCCGCCCAAAATTACCGTTATTTTGCTTAATTTGCATATGCTGATTTTTAGGATTTCCGACCCCCTCAGATTTTGGGTTTTGGATTTCCGACCCCCCAACCTCGGACCCAAGTACACCTATGAATTGAAGTAAACAGATCTACTTGAAGTAAATAAAACACCTACTTGAAGTAAACAACTAACCTAAAAAAACACCTATTCGAAGTAAACAGATCTAAAACAGGAAGCATACGTGTAGTTGTCTATTCCGTGTTTACCTTTCCCTTTGAGCGAATCGTGCTGATGTGGGACTCGGCAAGTGGCGGCAACAACATAATCGATAGTCAGGCGAAAAACATACAATGCGTATCTACTTCAGCGCTTGTTTGTGATCACAACAGCAAATGACGTCAATTGCAACGCATCTTTCTTATAAATGCCTTGTTCACTTCAGACCGCTCAGTGAGACAAAAACAGAAACGGTGAACGGGGACGACAAAAGTGAACTGCCTGTTTGCTGGCCGATCGTACAAAGCTGAATATTTTCATTTGACTCGTCAACAATGGGATCACTTCGGAATAGTAGGATATTTTCGTACTATTGTGAAATCTTTCAGAACAGCACGTCCAGTTGGATTATTTGCTCAATCAAAACGAAGCGATTAGCAGATACCGTATTTTCAGACAGTGGCACTGTGCCACTTATTTCTGTGAACATGCGTACAATTGAGTACATTTTTATGTAAAATTGACATGGGATCTCTAATTTTACCTTTATATATAGTGATTTAAATGCAAATATGTATCAGATACGACCGAAATGTGAAAGATTTTAATTGTTTTATTACTTTTGTTTCATTACATTACACATATTATTGGACAATCATTCGGATCTTTTTGTTTTTTTGTATCACAAGGGAGGGCATTAGTCACCAGCAATGGTTGCCGCCTTTCCTTCACACCCTCGGCAATATGTACCCCACTATATGGTTTGCTCTCATGTTCATTTCATTCGTCCGTGCGTTGTGGAATAAATAAATAAATAATAAATAAATAACATTTCTCTGTCTTTCTGACGCGACAATAAATGTCTCCTAACTTTCGCAAGGTTCCATTGCAAATTACCAGTGATGTTCACGGGCCGGGCCGGCCCGGGATTTTTGCCGAAAAAAAACCCAGCCCGCCCCGGTCAATTTTTTCAGGCCCGTGCCCGGTACTTTTCCTCCGCGTCGGCCCGGATTCGGCCCGGCTTGACCGAAAGAGAAGAAAAAGCTGACGAAAAGTAGATAAACCGTCACCAACCCTCCTACTTTGGACGGATCCCCTCCTATTGAGAGTCTTCCAACTCAGTCGGAGGAAAAATCTCCTACTTGGAAGCTCAAGCATCCTACTTCTCCTACTTTCATGTTAAGAAATGCTCAGATTTCACGATTTTCACCATAATTCTTAAAAAATTTCGCCAAGGCCAAGGGTGCTTGAGCGCGTCCCTGGATGCCCAGCTCGTGTGCTTTGCGGCACTGTTTATGTTTAGAAACCACTTGCTTTGCGACCTCCAAATTTTATAAATTCCCGCACCCTTTTAGAATACTTTAAAAATTTCCTACTTTCGAACTTCGGAAATCTGGCAACCCAACTTATGTGTACCAAATTTCAGCTTGATCTGATAAGGACAAATGAAACTGCAGCGGTTGAAATATAAATTTGCATTTTTTGTTGGCCGATCTTGTATTATTGTGATGTTATTTTCAGGTGCGCAGTATGCCAAGTGAGCGTGAAATGGGTCTGGCGTTCAACAAGTCGGCGGCCGAGTGGAATCTCTCGCAGGAACCGAAATTGACCGAAGCCAAGACGCGCTTGCGTGAAACCTACGACAACGCGTTGCAGCTGAAACAGGAGGTCGACTCTCTCAAGCAAAAACTCGGTCAGTCAATTCTCGTAAACCTTCTCAGCTTTTAGTTCTAAAATGTGGGTTGACTTTGTGCTATGAAAATCCGGGCACCCTATTACACGGTTTTGAATTTGTGCCACATAAAGCAATAGCTTTAAAATGTGTTACCGTATTCTAATAGATCGAAAATGTAGTAGCCCTGTCTCTAATAGTAGCCCATGGGCTTCAATTAGAATGCAGATTCTTTCGTTGTCTGGGGAATATCTTCATGGCGAAAATTGATGATAAGATGACATTGACTAGCAAATTTCAATTTTCATAATTGATTACGCGACTTTTTTCGCAAAATTGCTATAAATAATATATTTTGTCAACAAAATTATATTAAAAATGACCGAAATCACAATTTTTTCACCTGAAATTGCCAACTTTTGGTGATCGAAAAAATTAGAGCCAAGGGCTTCTATTAGAATAAATATGGTTTTTGTTATTTGGATGATGACAATAACATTTGGCAAATTTGCACTACCAACTCTTCGTTGTCTCTCAAATTGACGATTGTGGAATAGAAGCTAAGCAGCTGGGTGGGGTTGCGTCGACAATAGCTTCGTACGCGTGCCTCTTTATTCAATGCTTTGCAAGCTTGAGCATAATAAAAAGCACTGCTAACCAAGCTTTTATTCTTTTACATATCCAGCAGCTAAACTGGGAGTGGGAACTTTTAAATTGAGAGTTACTGGGGGTTCAAGCTCAAAGTTCCAAAAATATGGGCTCGTGTCAATGATTTTAAGCTGATCTAACAAATTTTATGCCGGCGATTTGATCGTTGAAGTAGAATTCATTCATAAAAGCTAATTTGTTGCAGAAACGGTGTCGCAACAGCGTTCGTTGGACACTACACTTGCACTTCTGCAGGCAGCAGCACAATCAGCCGAGGATGACAGCGAGGTTTCCATTAGTTTAACATTTACTTTCTGTTCACCTTCATACGATTATATTTCTCCAATATCGTATTACTTTTATGAAAAATGGGAAATATTTCCTAAATAAGCTATCTTTTATGTGTTTGGTTGTTCTATTATTTATTTGTTTCAGTTGACCGCCGAGAAGTTTTTGAACAGTCAACTGGATGCTGATCAATTTCTTGCCGAATTCCATCCCAAGCGATGTCTTGCACATATGCGGTTAGTCTGTTTTCATTTGATTATACCCAGACATGGGCAAGGTGGTTTTAAACAAGCAATTTCGGTCAGATTATCTGACACTTTCATAGGAGAAACGATGTAATGTTATTGTTTAAGAACGTCCAATATGTGAAGTTTACCTACTTAGCTTCAAACCTAGGGCAAAATAGCGGCCCGTATGCCACTATTATTTCAAACTACCTGAACCCTGTGTCACTATTTCCGAAAATACAGTATGCCTGTTTTTACACATGAAATTGCAGCAAAGTGAAAACGGAGAAGTTGGCGGAGATTCTGAGTAGTCAACAGTATCCTACGCCCCAGCATCAACCTCAGCCAATGGGCGCTTCTGGAATGGGCGGAGCTTATGGGCGTCGTCCGGCGCCCCCGCCGCCCGCCGGAAATTGGGCCTATTAATCCATTCTTGTGATTTTTTCAAATGGCGCTCCGTTTGCTGATCGTCTTTTTCTCTGATAACAGTGTTCGCTGCTTTCAGTACGTGTCGATGTTTTTTGACGAATAGAATGAATTGTAAAATTGTGTTCGGTGTTCCTCGTATTTATGCTTGGTGCAGGTAATTCTGCTTTGGCATTTTCGGATTAATTATATCGTATTTGTTTTGCGACAATTTCTGTGAACTGCTGCTGTCTCTTTTAATGTAGAATTACTTATTCTTTTTGCGTCCACACGAACAAACGCTGTGACAAATCTTTGTCAATTAATGACTTTATTAAAGCATTTCAAGTAGTGCGAAAAAGCAGTTGAATCGCACAAGTAGGGTTTGTGAATGTTGAGGAGCAGCGTTCTTTGTCGAGTTCGCTGTCCACGGTGCCACAGAGCGATGAGAAACCGACGAACTTCGAAAATGTCTACAGACCCAAAGAAAGTACCTGCAACAGCAAATAATAGCGCAAAATAAGCTTAAACACATCCGCAATGTCGGAAAAATACTGAAACGCATTCAAAATCAATCTTGTTTTGTCGACAGCCCTTTTAAGAAATTGTCGCGGTCACAGATTTTTCCATTTTTCCACGACGACGCCCCGCCCACTTCCCGCCGCCTCGGCGCCCCGCCCCGGCTCCTGATTGGTCGATTTGGGCACGGTTGCTACGCAACTGCGTACGCAAAGTTTTCGCCACTCTGTTACCAAGGAAACAGAGCATCGTGTAAGCAGTCCATAGTGAAAGCTTGGTGACATCTAATCTCGAGAAATATTGCGAGTCCGGAAATAATAGTAATACGATAAGAACCGCAATTTCAAGTTGTCTGTCTTCGTCAGGTTTCCTCTTTCAAGTCCTTCCCACCGTCAAGGTAAAAATAGACGTTTTTTGTTATTGATTTTTGTTTTCTTGAAATTAACATTTACAGGGATTTTTGAGCACAAAAATTTGTTGACTAAGACTTACAAAAAGTTGCGAGGAACAGTTTGATATATCGATCACTTTGGGGCGATTTTTCTGAGCTGAGATCTGGTGTCACCAAGGTTTCGCACTGTAAAAAATGTTCGTTGATACTTGTCGCGGGGTACGGTGGATCTATGGAACGCGCGGCGATCTCATTTGTGATCTACCGATCATTCTTGTTGTCTGTACGACTAGCGCCCGGTCCGTCCAGCGCTCCTTCCTTTCTACTTCTGTATTGGATCCATCCCACGGCTCATCGCCTTACTCACCGCATAAAGTTGTTGCCTCAAACCCCAACAGTACTCTATGACATGCGTGCTAAACATAACTATATTTTAGGACCTATATGTGTGTCGAGTGATGCAGGATTCTTTTTTTAATTGCATTGTCCATGTCTGGAATAATGTACCCTGTGAATGTGTGAATGCTAAGTCTGTAACTATTTTTCGTAATTTATCAGACAATCATCTATCTTTACTACGTTATGATTATGTTGAGAACTGTCGTGTGGTTGGTTGTAAGAGCTGTGCTTAATCATCCACTGTCAACATATCGCCTCGCTGTCTGTTTGTAGACCCGATGCCGATAAAGTATCTGACTATCACATTTGTCATTAAAAAGCGGCGGAAAAGTAAATTTAGAAAACGATATGTGTAGTATTTGCTTTTAGAAATGTCAAGGGACGATGAAAATAGGGAAGATCCCTCAGGTGGTGTAGGAAAGAAAGGAAAACACGGTCAGAGACGAAAGTATCCAATGGCGGCAGGCCGCAAAGCGAAGAAGTTTGTTTTTTTATTCATAGGTCGTCATAGGACACTGGATAACACTTGTACACATTTCAGACCAAAGATAGCGAAGTCGAAATCACTTGGTTCAATGCCCTCAGTAGCCGATTTCATTGAAATTCCGCAGCCGAGTCATAGCGAATCTTTGGAATCAATTAGCGGTCATTTAAGTGACGTGCACATTCAGCAGGAAGCTAGCGAAGTAGTCGGTACAGTCCCCTGTATTCGCTGTGAAGGAAGCGGTAGCATTCTGTTATCCTGCAAGCACATGATCTGCCAAAGATGCGAATTAATCAAGCACTGGTTGGAAAACAGCGAGAAGTGCGAGAATTGCAGTGAGATAAGTGAACTGCAGAAAACTTGTGCAAAGCTTGAAAAGAAGATCAAGAGCTCACTGATTATTCGCCGATCAAAACAGCTGACGTCATTAGTTTCGGTAGAAACAGTCCGCGAAAGGGTTCAGACATTGCACAAAGTGATTCAGCAGCTTTCTGGTGGCGATCCTGAAAATTTTCAAATGATAAGTGCTGAATCCACCCTTTTAGTGGTTGAATATCTGAGAAGACACACCGCCATTGCTGTGGGTATTCGAAAAAGCGATGTACGAGGCCTGGAGCGCCGCTTAACGCCGAAGGAAGATCTGATGCTGTGGGCAAATGCTCACATTACGGGCAGGCAACGGCGATTCATTGTTTCGGAGCTAAATAAGCTAGGAATGAATCCGTTCGCCCCCTCGCATGCATTTGAAGCTGAGAAGAAACGAACTGAAATGGAAACGGAATTGATATTTTCGCGCATAGCTCTCACAGAAGGCAATGATCAAGCCTGTCTGAAAGTTGCGAGCATTAGAAATGCGTTGACGCAAAAAGTGCGCGAATTGAAGCTCGCTGGTAAATTGCGCGAAAGACCAGAGTTTGGTGGCAACATCTGGCTTGCTATTCAAGGAGACAAAGGTGGGAGTACGACAAAATTAGTGGCAGCTATTGTGAATGCAGAAACATCAAGCTCGGTGAAAAATCTGGTCGTACTTGGAATGTATGAAGGAACAGACAGCGCAGAAAATTTGCGTGCAGCTTTCACCGATTTTGGCACCGAATTAGCCACAATAACGAGCTTACCAGTGCCAGACACTGAAGATCCTGATGGTGCTGTGCAAGAAGTGCCCGTTAAGCAATTTCTCGTTGGAGATACCATGCTGATTTCGCACGTTCTCGGCCACATGGGTGTCGCAGCTGTCTTCCCCTGTCCCTTTTGCTTGCTGCCAAAATCAGCTCTGAAAAAAGCAGGACAGTGGGATCATATGAAATTGTACACGGAACGGACAATTGAATCGTACAGAACTGCGGCAGAGCTCAGTCAGTCTGGCACTCTTCCTGAACGATTACAGTCTGAGAAAACGACATCGGTTACCCGCCCACCGATATTTGACATTCCCATCGAAAATATCAGTCCGCCCCAGCTACACATCGGACTGGGAATTGGTACCTTGCTGTACAAGTCATTGGAAGAGACCTGCTGGATGGTAGACAAAGTAGCTGTGGGATTGACATCAGACGCCAAACCCAGAAAAGAACTTGCGCAGTTGCACAAAGACATGAAACTGTCAGAACTGCACATTTCTGATATGGAAGAAAGGGCAAAACAGCACTCTACGCTGTATGGCTATTTGCTTGCTGTCTGCAAAAATCCGCCGAAGCAGAGCAAAGAAAAGTGCTGCGATGGACTCATCTGCCTGAGTAAATCGATTCGTTCTGTTTCCGAACGGTCAAATGAATGGGTCGCGTGCTCAAAATGTCAGCGTTCCTATCACTTTGCCTGCGAAGGAATTGCGACAACACGCGAAATTTCTGAAACTACCGATGGAGCTTACTCCTGCTTGCAGTGCCGGGGCGCAACCAGCACCAACGCTTTGTTAGAAATTTGCGAAGTAAAAGCTGATGCTACGACAAAGAAAGTGGAGCAATTGAAAGTTGTGCATGGCACACTTACGCAGAGAACAGCAGCAATGGAAGAAATTGTAATGAAGAACAACAGCCCATGCGCAAGACGGTTAGCCAACGCGTTGAAAGAATTGGGTGTCGACATCCAGGCCTATCACTCCTGCTCATTTATCGGAAACCATATCCGGAAAATGGTAACAGGAGATGGTCCCACCCTTCTTGCAGCTGCACTTGGCCCTGACCAAAGCATGAACGCCGAAAAGCAGAAATATTTCAAGTTGTTCACCGGCTTGGGCAGAGTGCAAAAATTTTTCGTGGCAGACTTTCTGGATGAAGAGGAAATCGCCGAACTGGAGAACTGTTGTAGTCAGTTCGCCACTGACTTTCAGCGCCTTCTTCCTCATGATAGTGTGACGCCAAAAATTCACTTCCTGTCGCATTTGCCGCAGTTCGCTAAACGGCACAAGACTTTGGGGCTGTTAAGCGAACAAGCACTTGAATCGTTACACGCCCGAGTCAATCACCTGAATCGTCAGTATGCTGCTGTCCGCGATGTTGAACGTCGAATGAAGTTGGTAGTACAGCATTTGTATGTTACGTCTTCTGTTTGATTGATCTGAACGAAATAATTGGTTGATATTTTTGTTTGTGACTATTATTTATGTACGTAAAAAGTACGCCCGCGCGGATACAACTCGGATGACGAGTACCTGTAGAACCTTGTGCAAGTGACAAGTGCAGTAGCCTTGTGGAATCGATTGTCGCTTTGGCGTATCACTTGATCGATTTCAGTTGTTTTCTTTGCCTTCTTTCCTTTCCGCTTATGCTATCTGATCCACCGCGTGCGTTCCCGCCTGATCGCGCTTAAGATCGAATAAAACGATCTCGTTCAGTGAATACCGTAATGTGCACACATTACGACAAGAACATATTATAATCTTGATAAAACCATTCCAGTGCGTTCGCCGCACAGATGGCGCTGACGACGCACAGAGGCGTGGCCAACGCTGCTTACTTTTTACGACACGTATGCGCCACCATTTCGTGAGCTTCTACTAAAATAGAACAACAGCAGTTCCTCATTGTGAAAAACTAATAACAGGAATGAGAAGATCTCCCTTTTAGCTTCCAGTTGATATATGCATTGTCTCATATTTTTGCTTTGCTGCGTTTTAAAAGCCTCTCAAACATCGACCGCGTTTTTTCTGGTTGCCGTGGCACCGTGTCACACACACACACAACACGGAAAGCCTTCTCTAAGTTACTTCTGAATGAAATGAATCAAAAGTAGTCGACTAAATTTGAAACTTTTGCCAAAATGCTGAAAAAATTTCATATTCCATCTTTAAAATCGGACGGCGAACCAGTCGCAAAGAAAATGGCGATTAGATTGAAAAATCTGGCCAGAGAACCTCAAAAATCTACAGAAAAGATTCAACTGGATCACTTGATACTGCTGAACTGTATTTCTAAATCATCCATCACCGACCAAATCGCGCACAAACTTGTTAATCGACGTTACGATCTTTACAGTGTATTGAGATGTTGATTCTTGACAGCAATATGACCCCCCATGACCCCATTTGCGTGAGTTTTACTCCTGAAATGCCCTAAGTAAGGTTATAATGGGGTTAGGGTTGACTCCGACCCAAATGGGGAACCCCGACCCTGACCTCAACTTTGGTTTTTGACCCCGATCCTGACCAACCCTGACCCCAACCTCAACCCCAACTTTTGCGTCAACCCTGACTTTTCAGTGCTAAAATTCAGAGTTGAGTTGGGGTTGACCCCAACCCCAACTCCAACGCCGATCCTGATTTTTTCAGAGCCCTGACCCCGTTACAACCCTAGCCCCAAGAGATACGGACATGCTTGCAGAAGGGAAGAGACTGAAAATATAGCTAAACGTTAAATATTGGATGCTTCTATCGCTAAAAACCTA
>JAQGCX010000941.1:0-13044 GCA_034700205.1 Plectus parietinus | reverse complement strand
TGGCTGGACTATTGATTTAAATCAAAGAACAGCAACCGACTTCGATGTAAGCATCAGTCACCGTCAAGCTGACGATTAAGGACAGTGTCGATTACGAGTGCAATTTAATGAATGCAGCAAAAACATACTCGATGTTCTCCGCAATTGTAAAGTTTGTTAATTTCCATGATATCGGTCGGACTCAAGCCTTTTCCAGTGCCAAGGAGTTTGCTATCAATGCCTTGTTTTCGTATTTTAATAGATGGCTTATTTACGTTGATTGCAAATGCATTCCTTGTCAAATGCATGATACTGTAATAGTCGTATTCGGTTTCCAATTGAGAAACGTCAAAAATATTTGCCGTCTCGTTAAAATCGCTGTCTAAAAATAGAAGTTACGCGACTTAATAAGCTGTTTCAAATTTCTTAACAAGCAACGACAATGAAATTTAAGTACCGTATTTATCAGCTCAAAGTTACCTATGTTGTAGTTTTCGAGCGTTTGCAAGATGGGAATCCTCAAATGGTGAGAAAATTACAGTCTTCTGTAAGAACTGTGATGACCATCTCGGTCGGAATTCAAAAAAGATCATTTTATTTTTCTTTCAAAATGAGATTTGACTTATCATGAATACATGATGGTTAATTAATTGATTGCGCGACGCGGGCCGGGGATCAACAGAAAATTTTAAAAAATTATCATACATAACCCTCAATCATGTAAATTGAATGCCGCCAAGCACGGCTCTACAGACTTCTCTAATGTCGAAATGATTTTCTGCACAATAATACCGTGTATTGTGCAATTAAAAAATGCGATTAAAACACGCTCATATTTTACGATTTAGTTCATGTTTCTTCAAAATTTTCGCCTCCGACGGGGCCGAGGGCGCTTCAGCGCGCCCCTGGACCCCCAGCCGATTTGCCTGTGCGCTTCGCGCACTCATGGGCGACACTTCGCGATGTCGCTGCGCGCCGTCACGAAAAAAATTAATAGTTTTTGAATTCCCTTACTTTTTGTTACTGTAAAAAATCCCTTCTTAGAAACCCTATCTGGCAACCTTATTCACGTCGCCTATAAAAAAAAATATTTGGTGCCCTTATCTGAAAGAAAAGTGCCCCCCTTGTTTGCGATTCCAGCTACGCACCTGCTCACACTTCGACGGATTTTTGCACATTTTTTGCATTTTTGCTATCCTCGATTCTTACCTTCAACGCCTCTTAAATTTCACGCTTCGTTTCATAATTATGTCTGTATCTATTTTTAGCAAAAAGCTTAAAATTGAAAAAAACGCACGATGCTCTTGTAAAATGTTTTCAAAATCGATTTCGATGAATCGGTTTCGGTCAGCTCTTGTATGTTCATGTTGAAATCCGATCGCATGCATCAATTCATGCAATATTGTTCTGTTGTCGAAGCATCTTTCACTCAGTCGAAGTGGCTGCCCCATGTTAAAGTATTCATCACCTAGAAACATTTTCCCGATTTTGAATACGGCAAATCACACATTGGTAAATGTAGAAAAATACTATAAGATACTTATCAATACCACTTTCTCTTCAGACAGTGCCAAGGGGAATGGACGATATCACCTCCCAATTAGAGGTCCAGATATTTCTATGGAGAAATTTTTTACTAAAGGTCATTCCCAAGGAGATGGGGGTGTGGGAATTTGTACAACGCCCCCGGGACCGAAAATTGTTGGGACCAATTCTACTAACTCTCCAACCTTGTCCGTGTCTGTCGTGAGCTCACAATGGATGAAATGTAAATGGATACCGCCTATAGATTATTTTTGGGGAGTTACAGTCCCGCTCGCAGGTAATCGCCGATACGTGCACGGCGTGCACGTATTGAACGCAGTAATGCTAAAGGATAGGTGACAGGTGACAGATGATGGGCCACAGGAAAGGCGTCTCGATCTGTGAGTGATGTTTCGCCTATCCTTTAGCATTACGCGTTCAATACGTGCACGCCGTGCACGCCGTGGACGTATCGGCGATTACCTGCGAGCGGGACTGTATTTGTATGTTCTTTTCTTTTTTCAGTGTCAAATTCTTGGTAACCGTTACAAGAATGACCTGCGTCCCAGATCCACCCGAAATTTCAAACGAAAGTGAGTGTGTTTAGGGAGAGTTCTTTCGATCGTACGAAGCTAATATTATACTTCACTGCCACAAAGTCGTCTATCTTCTATGTAACTCGCAATACGGTAATTTTGAATTTAGACAATGAAAGCGCAAATTTAAAACAAAATTTATTTCGCTTCTCAACATCATTTGCTCTGCGACTTGCGTTGTGTTTCAGTTGAACGCGGATTGGACACTGCGATGTTCGACAAATTTGAAGCACTTCGCCTTGAAAAACTAGCCGAAAGGAAATCAAAAAATGCAACTATGGGTAATTGATATGGAACTGTAAAGCTAATAGTTACTTCAAAATTGAGTTGTTAGTTTTCGAAGTGAAAACAAAGAGAATTAATATGATCCAATTTAAAGGACCCCAAACTGCTATCCATAGGCACGAATGATTAACGTTTTTTTTAGGTCAACAATATGAATTCAACTCCAAAGTTAATGGTATACTGCAGTCATCCAATGAGTCTCGATTGACACGGCTTCCAAAAGCCGAAACATCGTCGCAGCTGAGTCCTGTCAGTAATTTGCCTACTGCTCCTCCAAAGAAAATCCTGAACTGCTTCAGCAGCCCCAGTGGTGCGTTTTGATAATTTTGATTTTGATTTTTCAAAGCACAATATTTCATAAGTTTTCCAAAATTTGAGAGGAATTTCAGTTCTCGAATGCACTGTGTATTTTTTGCAATACGTTGAGGGTATCATGCTCAAGTTTTATCTTGCAGGTCATAAATGTTGTAACAGAAACCTGGAAACCCTGTTAAAAGATATGGTAACGACAGTATCGAATGAAATGGATAAAAATTCAAACGAGTCTTCTATTCAACGTGACATGCTACACTTCATTGAGGCAAGTTCGTTTTCATATCCACTGATATATACGTTTGATAGTTATTTTAAGTCATACAGCTACTGTATTTTGTAGCAGTGTGTGATAGTGACTTGGTGTTACAGTTTATTGTTTGGTCTCTATAAATAACATGATCCTCATTTCTAAATGTTACTCACTTACATTTTTAAAGAATTTTATATGACTTTGTTTGATGGCCGAAGTATTTATCGTTCGAGGCCGCCAGGAGATCCTGTTTGTTCCTTCACAGGGGCCAAAAAATAATCAGATTGAATTTCGGGTGTGAGCTAAATACTAACTGCAACTGAATGATTCGAATTCAAAATCGCCCCGTACCAAGTTGCTCCCTTAAATTTTTCAAACTGATTACTTTTTCGTCTTTTTGAAGGACCAAATGGATTTTCGTTTACGGATAAAGCAGTAAAATAGTACTGTATTTCCTTATGTAATATCTCTTCGATTTAGTCTGAATCGAAAAAACGATTGCTATGTGGTGGTGAATTATTCGAAGTGATCATCGCCAAACGCGATTTTGCCTCGAAAGCACATATCAATAAGGACGATCACATGGGCTGCAAAATGGAAGTACGAATCGGTGACCATTCGCGTGTACGACGTCAATCAGATAGTTCTGCGTCAGCATTCGTGTTCACAATTCTCACGTATGCAACAGGTCTATATTTTAGCTTTACTTAGAACAGAGGAGTTATTATGAATTTTTTTATCGTGGTGATAGCTCAAGATACCTTGAATGCAGATCTAACTCCGCTTTCCAATCCGCCATTTGCATGTTACAACATATGTAATTTTCTGATCTGAATCAGATCTGGAAGACTACCAGGCAGAGGTGGGCAAGGTTGGATCCCTAGAAAAGATTTAGTACCAGAAATTCCCCATCCCCTGGCGGTCGAGGACTGGGGAATATCCTTGTCCGGTGACCGAAAAAAAAATATTTCCCATTCGTTCCAAAAAATTTTCCATCCCCTTAACCTTTTGACAACCCGGGGATCTGGACCCTCGGGGGAATATCTGCCCCGTACCCATGTCTGGCACCAGGTAGAGCTATTGCCGTCGCTCAACTTGCAAAAAATTATCTGATTTCCCCTGAACGTAAATATAATTTTTCCTCATTGATCACTTTTACATTAAATATTGTTCAGTATTAGATATTTAGAAAAATATTGTTCTTATTGATGTTTACGTTTTAGTTGTAAGTGCCAATGACGAAAATTCAGTTCCGATTGATTTTCCACAAGCGGAACCACCTGGCAGCTGCGTTACAAGTCCAAGTGGTATGTCTCTCCATCAAATTACAAATTTGTACATCGTTCTTTCGTAATATAGCGCGCAAATTAGTTTCCTTTTGACACTGGGAAACAGTTTCACTCACTGACGCCTCATAACCTAGCGTTTTGTGAATGTAATGGTTAGAAAAATTACCAGACTGTACGTTGATACCGGGCTTTTTCGTAAATGAGGGGGACCCAAATAAGAGGGGCCCCCCTCTTATTTGGTTTTATTTTCGCAATAAGAGTGAGTCCCCTCTTATTGGGAATATACGTTTTGCACGTTACTTGCATAGTACACCAGGTCCGATTTTCGTAATAAAGGGGGCCCCTCTTATTTGGTGCCTGATATTGTGTCGCCAAAACTCTATTTTCCGAATAAGAGGGGTCCCCCTCTTTTACGGTAAGTCCCGGTACATTATTTTTTGCGTATTCAGGTCATAAGTGTTGCAATAAAAACGTGGAATCAATGCTGCATGATATGTCAAAGACAGTGTCGAAAAAAATTGCCAAGGATGCTGATGATTCTTCAATTCAAAGAGAAATGCTCCGCTTCCTCGAGGCTGGTAGTTTTCACAAAATTGCGATCCGATTTGATCTTTAGGCCGGAGGGGAGAGGCGATTGCTAATTCAGAGTTTCTTGGAAAGTATCTTATCACAATGATTGGTTAATTTAATTTAATTGTGGCAAACTGCAACTTTTAACACTACTTTTAAACTTCCGCTCTTTGTTTGCATTGCTTCCTTCTAACCGTGGCGTAATAAAAATGCATTTTCTTCGGTTGTTGTTTCTTTTGGTCGGACGATATCAGATGTTGGTAAAAACAAATTGTTTGTGATATTTGTTAAAGTGAGACTATACTTTGAAAAACACGTGTTCTCTAGCATGTGTTATTCACCAGAAATCCCCCCCCCAGGGCTCCCGCACTGAGAGCTCGTTCTCGGCTGAACCTTAATCGTCTGAGCTGAACCACGACTTTCTAAATGAAGAATGATATCGGCTACAACATATTGAAAAATGACAGGAATTCATACAACTGTTGGCATACAAATTTAAAAGTTTTCAAAAGTTAAAAATACATGTTAAATAACACGTGTTAGTAAAGTCTTAATTGTAAGTAAAGTCTTATCTTTATGGTCCCTGTATGATATCATAATGAATTTATAATTTCAGACCGAATCTGAGAAACGTTTTTCTCGCCGATTTGAAGCGATAGTCGCAAAGGGAGACTTCGCTTCGATGGCTCATGTGCCAAAAGATGACAACTCGGGCTGCAAAATGCAAGTCCGTATCGACAGTCCATCTCAACGCCAATCTCCCAACGTTCCAGCACCCGTTTTCGTTGTCCTCGCGTATGCAACTGGTTCGTTGAACAAATTTTCACGTGAAGGTAAAATAAGAGCATATTATTATAGGAGCAAAGTTGAAGTTTTAAGGATGGGGATCCCAAATTTGTTCACCAATAGGCAAGGAAAATGTTTGCAAACAAGGACTTTGTTTACCCATCCGAAAGGTACTCTCCACCGCCCAGTTCTGCTGATACCGCAATAGATATTTTTTACCTTTAGCTGATTTTCTATTTTTGTTTGATTGCAGAGGTAACACTCATGTAAAACAAGTATAACGAGTAGCATAATGTCAACAATCGGGCTTAAGTCAAAACACTTACTGATTTGGAGCAATATGTAACAATTATTGTTTATGCAGAAGATTCATTGTGCATGATTTTTTGTGTTACAGTTCCAAGTGCAAATGACGACAATTCAATTTCGATTGATTTCCCGCAAGCGAAGACACCACAATCACCAGCTAAAGGAACTGGATCAACCAGTGACACGAAGAACGCACCAAAAGAAAAAGCTTCGGCGGAAGGTGGTGGTTCAACTGGCGACGAGAAACAGAATCCGCCGTCTCCAGTAGCTGGGCCAGCTGGTGAAAGGAACCAACCAGGAGAAGAAATACCACCAGAAACCGGCCTAACTGATGAAAATAACAAGCCAGCTGACGAAAACGAATCAGAAAATGGGCCAGCTGGTGAACGTAACAGAAATAGACCTGTAGAAGAGAATGCTGCAGGAGCTGGTAACAGGAACCGGGGAAGAACACCATTCAATAATCGAAATGTTTTTCCTCTTGGTTCAACACAAGCTCCAGTTGTTGTGACGCAAACAAATGTCCAGACGACCACGACTACAACGTTTTATTTGACCGGACCGCTGGACAATGAGGTGGCAGATGTGCTCGCTGCGTTAAACAATGGACAACTGTGCTTCAGCGGTGATATGATGGTTGAAACTGAGACTGGCGTCAAAAAGCGCATGGACGAATTGGCTATTGGTGACAGCGTTCTGTCCGCCAACCAATATTTGGTAATATATATCGTACTTTCGCAAATACAGGGTTTTTGAAATTGTCGGTCAGTTTTGTTTTTCAAATAACTCAACCAAAATTTAACTGATTAAGCTGAAATTTCGTTTTTTAGTTGTAAGAGTCATACGGTTCTTTTGAATAAAAATTGTTATATTTCATCATATGGTTGCCGAGATGTGGCGCTGCAAAAGCAACCACCGGTTTTTCTGAGACGCAGGCATGCACACGGACCGCATGAGGATATTCCTGTCCCACACTGAGAAGCTTGTTCTCGACCAAAACTTGACCGTTTCTGAGCTTATACTTTTCGCATAAAGAATATTATCGGCTACTACATATTGGAAAATAACAAGAATTCATACAACTGTTGGTGGGAATTTCAGAGTTTACTTCAAGAACATGAGTCATTCGACTTTGAAAAACCCGTGCTCTTGAAGTAAATTTTTGAATTCCCGCCAACAGTTGTATGAATTCTTGTCATTTTTCAATATGTTGTAGCTGATATCGTTTTCCATTCAAAAAATTTAAACAAAAAGTTAAGGCTCAGAAATGGTCAAGTTTTGGTCGAGAACGAGCTCTCAGTATGCGACCCATGCAGGAATATCCTTGTGCGGCCCGTGCCCATGCCTGCGTCTCAAAAAACCTGGGGGTTGCCTTTGCAGCGCCATATCTCGGCAACCATATGACCAAATTTAACAATTTTTCATTTAAAAAAAACTTATGACTCTTACAACTAAGAAACTAAATTTCAGCTTGATCAGTTGAATTTTGATTGAGTTATTTGAACAACAAAATCTTCTAACAATTTCGAAACACCCCGTAGCAATACACGCAGAAATAGCAGTATATATGCTGCTATTTTCTTTTTAATCGATGTATGATAGGGTCAATATTTGAGATAAAATACGTACAGCAAGTAATAAACTGAATACAAGAGACTGAATAATAGCCTTAATAGGGATTTAAAGCTCGAAAACATACCGATTTATGGACAAATTGGTTAAAATTCGGTTAATAGTTTTTATTGTATGGTACAAATTTCATATTTCGTTTATTGACGATGCTTTAAACTTAGGTATCTATTTCCTACGTAGTTAAAAGGGATGTGGGGCCAGAAAGGTTGGGTTGTAGATTGGGATATACTGTAATCAACTTTCAATTGGCGTACTGTTTGAGTGAAAAGTGGTCAATCATTTCTCTTCTTCACCCTGTAGTAGGCAACTGAATGTAGTAGGCAACTGAATAATTTGTAGTAGGCAACTGAATAATTTGAAGTGGATTTATTTTTCTTTATTCAAAACTGTTCTTGAATTGCAGCCAGTCTATTCACCAATAATGGCATTTCTTCATCGACTGCCTCGAAAACGTGCACCATATTATCAAATTGACACGTTGCATGGTTCAAGTGTCAAACTGACTGGCAATCATTTCATCTACGTCACAGACTGTCATACCGAACATCGATATCGGATCTATGCGGCAGAAGTGCAAATCAATCACTGTCTGTTGCTGTTGAATGATGCGCGAAATTGGTTCTTTTCTACGCCTGTCAAAAACGTCACTGTAGTGTGGCAGACAGGAATTTATGCGCCGTTAACAGCTACAGGGGTAAGTATGTACACTCCTTATTGCTCTTGTTAAAGGCGTTCTCAAGACAAAATACAATTTCCGCCTTTAATATGCATTTGAGGTCGTAGATTTCGAAAATCATATTAGGTTTTGTCAATTTGGCTTAGAAATGGTGGAAAACTGCTTGGAAATATTAGAGTGTTGCATAGGTTCCTGCTGTTTTTTTTTCAAATGTGTATGTTTTCATCGGGCTATGTCGGGGGCATATGGGATTGGTTATGTTGCAAGGGCATGCCACAGGCTACAACACGCACGCATCGCGCGCTCTGGCCTATCTCCATTTAGTGCGCAGAGAATGAACGAGACGAAGAGTCGCATCCGACACGCTCTCCTCTATCAGTTCCACCTGAGCCACACAGCTGCTCAAGCCGCTCGCAATCTGCTTGCCGTGTTCGGCGAGACAGGAGTCTCGAAGACCGATCCCGCTCCAGAGCGCCCTCGCGGGTGGATTCCGACAAGCTGCTCGCCCTGTTCCCAGGCCGATTCGCGCCAGTTCACGCGCGATCTGGCGAAGACATTAAGATGCCACTACAGCCAGGCCCGGCTTAAGGGTTCGGGGGCCCCGGACCTTTTTTCTTGAGGGAGCCCCATGGTTCCGCCGGAGGCGAAAATTTTTGCATTTTCAACCACTGGAGGCGAAAATTTATGCGTTATCAACCGCCGGAGGCGAAAATTTTTGGATTGTTCAGCCGCCGCAGAGGCGAAATCTTTGCCTTTTCAACCGCCAGAGGCGAAAATTTTGCATATATCTTTGCATTTTGTCGTTTGGGGGTCCTCTTTTGGCGGCCGGGGGGCCCCCTTACTCGTGGATGACCGGGGGGCCCCGGACCTTAAGGTCCAAAAGGTCCACCTATAAGCCGGGCCTGACCACAGTTATCAAGAAAGAAGTGAAATTGTTCTCAACTCGCTGCTCATCGAATTATCGCGTTGGCAAACACTCATGCGCAAAATTTATGCATTGCTTCTTAATGTAACACGAAGTCGAGCACGAAACGGAAGATATTGGCATCCTCGAAATTGATCTACTTTTTGCTGAGCGTATCGTTTTACGACTTTCTCCGGCCCATGGTGCATGCATACTTGAACACGTTGCAAAAAAATAATTCGTAGGCATCGGTTGGCAAAGTTCCGATCAATATCACGGAAGAAGGCGATTTCCACAAGGAACATCCTGCCCCTATCGACTTAGTATCAGTCAGGCGACGGCGTTGATTACAGTCACGACGTTTCTGCTCATTGGTTTTTTGCGTCAACAA
The DNA here is from genome assembly GCA_034700205.1 of Plectus parietinus. Classification (NCBI taxonomy): domain Eukaryota; kingdom Metazoa; phylum Nematoda; class Chromadorea; order Plectida; family Plectidae; genus Plectus; species Plectus parietinus. The sequence goes on along the minus strand of JAQGCX010000941.1, from coordinate 3,538 downwards.
GACCAGGAACGAGCCACACATCGCATCGCGTCAAAACGAAGCTCAACGCAAATGAAATGAATGTGCTAATGTAACCATTGTGTTCTCCCTGGCAATTATAGTCAGCGAGATACTCATGGCTCCTTGAACATATTTTTTTCTCACCTTTTGTGACGGTGACTTCATTAAAATTTGCAGTGACGAGAGCGGATTACTGTAAGATTTAGAATAACTGGAGATGTCTTATTGACCCAAATCCTACAGCGAATACATGCTATACCGTAATCTCCGATGCTGATGCAAGCGAAAATCCTGAATGTGCGTTTGTTTTGACGTTGTTGGCGGACGAGTTGATTGAGGAGAGAGCGCTGACGAAAGAAACCGAACAAACCCGACTGACCAGTGGAATCAGATTTTCTTCTCAAAAACCATGGCCGACGTTGAAGAGACAATCAAGAGGATTCAAGCGCAAAAAGGCGTTATCGGCGTGATTGTCATGGACAGTGAAGGTCCGTTGCTATGCGTGGTCAAATTTAGCTATACTCTTTCTCAGCAAAACTTGTGACTGGTTTGATTCCAAGAGAATATATGAAAAATATTATTTATTATTTCTTTATTTCCTGACTTAATTAAATCGTAATTGTTGTTTTTAGGTCGACCTGTGCGTTCGACGATGGACCCAGAGACGACCACCCAGCACGCTGCATTGCTACAGCAGCTGTCCGATAAGGCGAAGAATGTCATTCGCGAACTGGATCCTAGCAACGACCTCACATTCCTTCGTCTGCGCAGCAAGAAGCACGAGATCATGATCGCCCCGGACAAGGACTACTTGCTCATGGTCATACAGAACCCCACCAACTAGACACCGTTTCTTGTTGATCTGATATTTTTTTATGGTCTGTGCGGTTTTTGCTGTGTCTGTTTCACTATTACCTTACTATCCGTTGTATTTTGTAAAGTGTACGAGTCTGGGTCCTTGAATAAAAATTGTGATTATGATTCATGCGTCTTGCTCATCGCTGCCGTTTTTGTTTCGGATGCCTTAGGCACTGTTGTGGTGGATTTGCACGACTCGTTCTATGTTCATTGGTGATCATTTAGATTTGCGTCAATCATGTCGTGGCTGTTTGGAGTTAGTAAGCCGGAACCGCCGCCGATGCCGCCGGATTTTGCTGGGGGTGCTGCTGGTGAGTCAGTTGACTACTGTCGGTTGATTAGAAACGATAAACTATGATTACTGTTGTTCAGGAAGCTCGGCAGGTGGTCCTGCAGGTGCCGGTGGACCTGGTGGACGTGGTGGACCGGGCAAACCGGGCGATGACAGTAACTCTAGAATGGCATATTCGTTCGATTCGGCCGCTCTCGAGCGAGCCGCACGAGCTGCCAAAGACCTCGAAAAGTCTGGCAACGCAAAGGAAGCACTCGAACTATCGAAAATGCAGGAAATTACCAAGCAGAAGGAGTTTGAAGTGAAAGCTAAGGTAACTACCGTTCTGTTCAGTACAAAAGTCTAATGTCTAATTGTCTACAGGAATTCGAAGCTCAAATTGAGGCCATGAAGGTGGAGCAGCGTCGTGTCGGTGAGGAAGAGCGACGAAAAACGATGACGGAAGAAAGTAAACAAGCCAAATATGTACATAGTCGCTTTTCTTCAGTTTATTCTTTTGACTCAATTGTTGCAATGTTCAGCGAGCTGATTACCAAGACCAATTGGCACGCAAACGACAGCAGGATGAGTTGGCGATGCAGCAGCGAATGCAGGAGGAAAACTTGCGGAAGCAGGAGGAATCGGTCAAGAAACAAGAAGCCATGCGTAAAGGTGAGCCATGAAATTAGGCGACAGTTTCGAAGTCAAAAAAACTAGTAGAACGATGCAAATACTATTGAGAACACGGCGACCAGTCGGGGGGGGGGTCTTTTGCTTCAGCATTGCAGTATATAAATCGATAGTAGTATGTTTTGTGTTGTCTGATCAGGTTGGAAAAATCAATGCCTATGATTTGCGTTAGGGTACGGTATTTCGCAACCCGCAACGAAGTCAAAAAAGCTAGCAGTACGATGCAAATACTATTGAGAATACAGGGAGTTAGGGTACGGTATTTCGCAACCCCGCCTAGTCGCCGTGATTCCGACTGTACAACGATTGTGCTATTGACTAATGCAATTTGATGCTGATGTGTTTGCATTGTAGCCACTGTGGAACATGAGCTGGCGTTGAAGCATAAGTACGATTTGGAGAAGGTGGAGGCAGAGACGTTTGCCAGAGCCAAGGCCGATCGGGAGAATCGCGATGTTCACATGGAGCAATTGCGCGCCAGAGAACAGGAACGTCGCTCCACTATTCTCGAAGCGATCAAGTCAGTGTTTTTTTGTCTCGATTTTGGTTTTTTTTTATTTCTTTGCTCATGACGGCGGCTTGTTCGATTGAATTGTGCTGGCAGAGCGCAAATGCAGCAATGACGGATTCGCTTTCAGAACGGGTGGATCGGTGCTCGGAACTGGAGCTCAAGCGTTCATATCTGATTGGAACAAGATTCTCGCTGCGGTTTGTATTACTCATTATTTCTTTGACTGTAAAAAGAGCACTGGAGAAAGCACCGTACCCCAGAATTTTAGATCTGCAATAGTGACTAAATGTCGTTGTGGGACGTTTACTAGAAATGGATTTAGATCATACTAAGTAATGATACTCAATACAATAAATTCTGGATTGACAGCGCACGACATTCAATTGAGGGGTGTTCGATCGATTTCTGGTTAAACGTTCGAAAAATTTTTACTATACAGTATCACTTGGAACGTTTGTGCATTTTCCTCTATGCAGGCGGGAGGACTGACGGTGTTGGCTGTGGGCGTGTACACGGCGAAACGCGGCACGAACGTGGCTGCGCGCTTCGTCGAGGCGCGACTGGGCAAGCCGAGTCTGGTGCGCGACACCTCGCGAATCACGCCCATCGAGACGCTCAAGCACCCCATCAAGATGGCCAAGCAGATGTGGAACAAGTCCACCGATCCGCTCGCAGGCGTCGTGCTCAATGTACTGTGTAATTAAGCCATCATCCACTTACTGTTTGAACTTTTTAGCCCGCACTCGAGGCGCGAGTGCGCGACATCGCTCTGACAACTAAGAACACGAAGAAAAATCGCGGTCTCTTCCGCAACGTCTTGTTCTACGGACCGCCCGGAACAGGAAAGACCATGTTCGCCAAAGTGAGCTTTGTATATTATGTAGCCGCTCCATCATCGCTTTGTTCAGAGCCTGGCGAAACATTCTGGACTGGACTACGCGATTCTGACGGGCGGCGACGTTGCACCGATGGGTCGCGACGGCGTTTCCGCCATGCACAAAGTCTTCGATTGGGCTCAGAGTTCGCGAAGAGGGTGTGCATACATTTATTTTTTCGTCTATTTTTTCGAAGTTGTCGTCTTCTGTTTGTCCCAGAGAATGGCGTTAAAAATCGACCGTTTGGCGACAGTTGATACAGTCGAACCCGGATAAGTGCACAAAATGCGTATCAATTGTTAGAGCACACGCCACCGTACAAAGAGGCTACGC
>JAQGCX010000940.1:0-13052 GCA_034700205.1 Plectus parietinus | reverse complement strand
ACTGTTCTGCGAGTATACTGTACCGGAAAACTATAACGCTGTTCTGGCTGTTCCAAGAACGTCCCGAGAACGTTCCGAGAACAAACGAAGTATATTCGGCGCCTAAGAGCACACACGACCATCGCCAGGTATTCTTCATCACTGATGAAACAATTTAACTTAAAATAATAATTTTTATACTTGGCGTCCTTCATCTCGCCCTCCTCCATGTCGACGTCAGTATTGTCAGCGAGCAGCGACTGATCGGTCTGCTCCTGCTCGTAGCGCGTCGCGTTGTCCACGTTGAACTGGCTAACCAAGTTCAAACCAGACTTCTCCGTCAGCGGCAGACAGCGCGCCAGAAAGACCAGAATGCGTCCGCAGAAACCCGTGTCCACGGTACGCGACAAACGTTTCAGTAGATCGTTGCACAGTCGCAGAACATGGTTGCGACACTGTTCGAAGAAGAACGGCTGAAAATAATGTGTATAGCACAGTAAACGTCGTTAATTTCGGGAAAAACTATGCAGAAACTAAAAACTGTACGCTTTGATTTTTTAATTTTTGCCCGCGCGAAGCGCGGGCATCACACAACCGGCCGGTCTGTCCGTCCGTCCGTCCCGTAACGCGATTACGCTGAAACGCGATTACGCTGAAACGCGATTACGCTGAAACGCGGTTACGCTGAAACGCGGTTACGCTGAAACGCTAGAACGTGCGAAAGTGTGTGCAAATGCGGCACAAGTTTCGAAAGTGTGCACCGTAACGCAGATCGAAGCCAGCGAAAAACTACGCAGCGAATGCGGAAACGCAGTGCTGGAGAAACATTAAGCTCAAAAGAAAACGTCGGGCATCCCCTTCATCATAGATGAAGGCGTTGTTTACAGTTGTGAAGAATGTATAACTCAAAATGCAAGCAGATTTTTTTTGTGAAAATTTAACGGTTTTTCCAATTGTACTTGTTTTCTGCAAAGCCAGATCTCAAATCAACACGGTAATGAAAAATTCATTAAAAAAATGACTCTTAAATAAGTAGGGTTAAGTAGTAAGTGTACAGCCCCCAATTTGTTATTTGTTGAGTTCATGAGCTGACTCCCATCAATAGTGGAGCTCGAGAAACGGCCGCATTGATAAGAATTTGGCGATACCTGCTCCAACATGCTAGCGTCGTGCCTGTTTGATTTGCTCTGCGTGTGACTATGACGTGCCAAGCTACTCCAGATCATGCTTGTCTGCTGGGATTCCGCCGAATGCTCTTGCTATGCGCATCGATTTATATCTGTGGATAATTCTTGCCAATTTTTTCCGCCATTACGCGCCGAAATCTTTTTCAAAAGTTCACACCTTTTTTGGGGGGGAGGGATACGTATTTCATGCCCCTCAGTCAGTATCAGTGTTGTCTTTTGCTAAGTCAGTAAAGTAAGTCGGTAATTAGCCAATATAGTGGGAGAACAGTAGGTTATCGGCTAATTACCGACCTAAATTCGGTAGACAACACTGGTCAGTATAGTTTGTTCTTTACGTTCTTGTCCTCGGCGAAGGCAACTGCCAAGAAGAGGGGCACGTTTTTGAATTTGCCTACTGCAGGCGGAGTGGAGGGGGGAACTTGGGAGGAAATTTTTGAAACTTTTTTTTAAAATGCTACTTTCTGCTAAGAATGATTCGCTCAGCGTTACTGAAGTTCTGAAATGAATTACGGTGTTGCAAAATAATGGTATGAAAGTTGACTCTGCTTGTTTAGGAGGCCATTTTATGGTCAGTGGTCATTTTTGTTATATCTGAACCCAAAAATATTCATAAAAAAACGTTCAATGGATCACAAGGCATTGAGTGACCACCAACTCGGTCGATAAAAATCATGAAAATTATTGTACGTCGGCATTTTATTGTAAAGTTGTGGTGTGTTTCTGTCCTATTCCTCGCTACTGTATCCTTCCTGAGAAGTTATCACAAACAAACTCCTGGCGAATTTGCAAATGCAGTTTACATTTCTGGAGCATATTTACTTTCTGCGCGACACATCTTAGTGATATTTGTCAAGAAATGTGATGATTTCGGCGGATTAAATGCCACAATTGTTGGTGAGTTTAAAAAAATTTATGAAATTTCTGCGTCCATATCTCCAATTCATAATGAATGCCCATGGAAAGGGTGCACATACGAAGGCTTTTTCGCGGAATTTTATCTGTCAGCGGATTTTATTGGCAGTAAATTTACAATCAAATCGGGGCCTTCACGGTCGGCAACAATTCCTTTAAACATTTCGCATAAGTCGCGCGAGACAAAACATTTTCTATCGGTTTGTGTGGCGCCCATGTTCTACTATGAAAACACTGGGCAGCTAATAAGATTCATGGAATATTGGATATTATCTGGTGTAACAAAGTTCTTCTTCTATTGGCAGTCGGTAACGGAAGATGTTCAGAATGTCTTCAAATTTTACCAGAAAAGCGCTGACATTGATATCGAAATGATTCCCTGGCCACAAATGCCAGAGGATAAAGTTGCCAGAGAATTTTATAACTCGGGACAATTGACGAGCATCAACGACTGTTTGTACCGAGCTCGGGGTAAAGTCGAATTTGTGGCTATTGTTGACTTGAACGAGTACATTTTTACTTTTGATAATACTAAGACATTGACTTATCTATTGAATCAGGTAGACGCAAATGTAGCAGGGTTGATGTTTTACAGTAGATTTGCAAATTTGCTGGAAGAATACGCTGATAAATCTGTAGATCCAAAGAAACTTAAGTTCAAGGAATGGTCTTCAATTGTACTCGATGAAACTGTTAACAAGGCTAAGAGCAAAATAATTGTGAGACCGGAGCTTATTAGAAAAGGAAATATTCGCTTTCCGGAAGAAATTGAGAGCAGCGCTTGGAACATGATCGCTGTATCTGCTGAAGAGGCTGTCATCATTCATATACGATATATATATAATGGATCACATGAAAGCAACATTCTAGCAAAAACTGCAACTCAAATGGCACAAAATTTTCAAGTCCGTTGGAAAACACATGCAGGCAACTTTTTAATCACGGAGGGACATCGAGAAATAATTAAAAGCATTGATAAGTGTATTGGACAGATTTGGGGTTGGAATAATGGCACTTGTTTCACAGTAAGCAGATGTTCCACGGGAAAGCTGCTTGGAAACTTAAATATACCGTGGATTTTCGCAGAAGATCCGTGGATGACAATTTAGGCGTCTTTCTTTTGCAAAATATTTTGCAGTAGTGAATCATGAGCAATTCGAAAATACAGTTATAAAAACTGCTGTTCTCTCCGCTCATTGTTTTCGATTTATTCAGCTGCTCATTGGCACAACCAAATAAGTTTCTTCGAAACATAGGGGGTGGTGGTCGTATTATTAAAGATGCAAACAAAAGCTCAAGAATTTGGCAATACCTGGTCCTGCATGCTCGCGTCGTGCCTGTTTGATTTGATCTGCGTGTCACTGTGACATTGTGGCATGTTACACAACTCCAGATCATACATGTCCGCTGGGTAGAGGTGGGCACCTCAAAACGGCTGGGGGGGGGGGGGAAGGGTGCAAAAATTTTCTTCCCCATTCTATCCAGTGCTTGTCGACCAAAAAATAAAATAAAAAAAGGTCGCCAGTTTAAGTTTAAAGACGAGATTTGCAAATATCTTTTTTTAAAGAAGTGTTGGGTTTAGGTCCCAAGGTACCAAAATTACCTTTTGACCTGCTGCATCGACCTGCAGGGTTGTTAGGTCAAGATTCATTCAGGCAATTTTGAATGCAAAAATGCATTGTACTTGCAAGATTGGTTCTTTGCAACCAGTGATCCAATTTGTTTGATCTTTAGCTCATTTTGTTAAACAGAAACTGACCAATTAGCTACCACAAACAAGTGTGAAATTCATTTAGTGAATCAAAAGTTAAAGGGTTGCAAAGTTGGACATAATTTCCGCTTGGAACACAATTCGCAGTTTCAATGAGTTCGTTGACTCAATGCTTAATGTTTTGGCATTATTATTTAGTTTTTCTGACACTAGGGTGCTAAGAGAATACAGCAAACAAAAAATTTCGAGTTTTGGAAATTTTTTTTTGTTTGCTTGGGACCAGGGGTGGGAAAGGGGGATATGGGGGGTACGTACCCCCCCAGACCGGCTTGTACCTTTTGCCTGTACCTAAAATTTTGCATCAATTTCTCTGATCTTTAGCTCATTTTCTTAAGCACAAAATGGGTAAAATTTTGGGATGTTTTTTTTTTACGAATTTTTGACCAATTTGGTCCAAAAATCCCGGGTGGTCCCAAAGCGAAAAAAAAATATCCAAAACTCGAAATTTTTTGTTTGCTGTATTCTCCTAGATCCCTAGTGTCAGATAAACCAAAGAATAATGCCAAAACATTAAACATTGAGTCAGCGAGCTCATTGAAACTGCGCATTGTGTTCCAAGCGGAAATTATGTCCAAATTTGCAACCCCATAACTTTTGATTCACTAAATGAATTTCACACTTGTTTGGGACAGCTAATTGGTCAGTTTCTGCTTAACAAAAAGAGCTTAAGATCAAAAAAATTGTTTCTCTGGTTGCAAAGAACCAATCTTGCAAGCACAAAGCATTTTTGCATAGCCCTTTTTGCCTTTTCAAAAGACCCGCTAAAATTGTCTGAATGAATCTTGACCAAACAACTCCACAGGTCGATGCAGCAGGTCAAAAGGTAACTTTGGTACCTTGGGATCTAAACCCGACACATCCTTAAAAAAAGATATTTGCAAATCTCGTTTTTTTTGCGCCACCCTGTATAAAATACCGTACCGACTTCCCAACAACTCTAGGTACACCTTTGGGATGCGCACCGCCAAGACTGGTCAGCAGTGCCGGAGTGGATCTGCAGTGGATTGAAACAACTACATGTTATTGGGGCCTCATCTGTCCGCGAATATCCGAAATACATGTCGGTTGTCATGGTCTGCGTCTCCTCTTAACGTGTATCCATTTATCTATGGTAATCATATCGATCTAATGAATAATTGAGTTTTCAAGCAAATCATCAACAACTGACTGTACGCCGTAGATGTACCAGAGATCCAAAGTTGGGGGAGAGAGAATGATGCAATTTTTTTTAATTTCTAGGGGGTTAAGCAGTACCGTAACCCAAAATATACGAACTTTTCGGCAGGAATTTTAATTGTAATACTAAAATTTGAATTAGTACCGTCGGCCGATTTTCTTGGGTGGGGGTTCACTAATTGACATATCTATCACGCCAGACTGCGTGAAACCGTCCATTGTCTATCCTAAAGCAAAATCAAATGTCATATTATTTTCCCCTGGTAGCAATGCGTGCACAACCATGACCTCGCGACCACTTATTTTTCATTAGATCGATATGATCACCATGGATGAATGGATACACGTGCAATTCCATTCGTTCACAAATTGATCTGCAGCTGCAACAAAGACGGGATAACATGGTCGATCGTTGGATACTTTTCGCCTTGCAGCAAATGCGTATGTTGCTTGAATGGGCGAAGCAATACACCCAACGAGTTCATAATGTCCCAGTCACGATCGCAAATAACATCAATTTCTTCTTGCAAACATACTTGCAAACACTTCGTCTTGATCTCATGTAGTCGGTCAATCACCATCGATAAACTGTTCCAGCGTGGAATCAGAATATAATTTTTGTCATCTTTGAAATTGTCTCGATAAGCACGTGTGGACGGTGTGAAGTTACAAGTTGCACCATGGATGAATGGAAAAACGTACAAAATCATTTGATCCGTATGAGTTGTATCATGATCATATCGATCTAATCAGTAATAAGGCTTTTGTACTCTAATGTAATTGTCATCGGTCCTCATGATTCAGTCCTGCAAGTCAGCACCTTTCACTTATTATTCATTAGATTGATTTGATGTAAACTAATGAATAACAAGTACCGGGTTTTTCCGAAAAATTTCACTTTAAAAAAATCAAAACTACCAACATTCATATGCGCACATTCGTTTTTGACGGTAAACGGTCGGTAGTTTTGATTTTTTTTAAAGTGAAAATTGTTTTTTTTATAAAGAATACTTTTTCAAAATACTCGTGAAAATTAGGGGAACAACTTTTACGCTGGTCGATGTTAGGTTGTCGCGCGTTTTTTCGAGAAAACCTCGAATGAATTTGAACATTGAGTCTAAAAAACTCGTGTTCTTAGAGTAAAGTTTTGAATTCCCGCTAATGGTGGCATGAATTCTTGTCATTTTATTTATGTTGTAGCTGATATCAATCTTTATTCAAAAAGTTGAGGCTCAGCTGAAACGGTTAAGGCTTGGCCGAGAACGAGCTATCAGCGTTGGACTCTTCAGTGCCGCCTTTCGAGAATCTCTCCGCGCTTATGTCTGAGGGCTCCCTCTTTTACGGAAAAAGCCGGCATGGAGAAAAAAGTCTAATTTTAAAAATTCTACCAACAAATTACACTTTGACCGATTTTGCTCATTCTTGCATATCATATACCTATTCTCCTCAGTCTTCATCATTTAATTGATTTGCAATGACTTATTTTCATGTTGTAACAATCTAGTGTTTAGGTAATGGTGAATTCGCAAGTATAGAAACATCTGTGACGCCAGAAACTTACATTTATATTCGAGGAGAACCAATGACATTCTGGCTTGGTGGCTCAATTTCTTTCACAGAGACTATGAGACATTTTGCGATGAATACGACTCTCGATGAATTTATGAATGAATTACGAATTCAGTATTTTATTGATGACGGAATACCATCTCTCGTCATTAAGTACGTAATAAATACGATTCCACTGTTACAGGACAATTAAGCACAAAAGTGATGCTTTGGGTTGAGGAACTGAGGTCATCCAGGGACGTGCGCGGGTGATCGACAAATGCAAATCCCCCCGTCCACGAAATTTGACCCTACCATTTCGGTTAAAAACTAAAAAAGAAGGGTTCTCTCACCATTTTTTGAAAAGTCCTCCCGTCCGCCTCTTTTTATCGTAGGAGGCTGATTAAAACGTAAGGGTCTCCACGTAATTGCGGTCCGAGTAGAGAATTTTGAGTCGGAGTCGGAGTAGAGATAGTAGAGAATTTTGACCTCCCTCGGTCGCCGGTCGTCATTTAGCTGATCTCGGACCAGCGTTACCGGCATAGCACACAACATTTTTTCCGGATTTTGAGAGGGGTCGTATGACAAAGTCGAAAAACTCCATTCCATTTATATCAAAAAACTTTTTCGGTCGGTTTAGAGATTTCCAGTCTCTACCCGCACTACATCTATGCTTGCAGGGTGCTCGGAAATTTATCGCACAACAATACATATGCATGTGATGCAGTCATTCGGTCAGAGCTTTGTAATGCATTATTTTATCTCGCTCAGAAATCATTTAGCAATTTTCCACTATTGATATCAATCGAGACGGGAAAATTCAAGAACAACTTATTCACGACCCTTCTCAACGATCTACTCGACCTTCCTCAACTTACAGCAAGTTTCAAACGCTTTATGCCCGACCGAAAGGCCCTACGTCATTGTGAGAGCCAAAAACGAGAGAAAGGTTTTGCTGGTCCATTTTTAGCCCCCTGCCCTTCGTTTTCTAGTTTTATTCGGTTTCCACACGCATTCGTCGTACGTGATCCTATATCGCAGACGCTGACTTAGAAATCGAAAATGAGATGAAATCTTTCCGTCTGGGGGCAGCAAAAAATTTCAAGGAAACTCGTCATTTTTTCGAACCTACAAAAAAAACTGGGAAAAAACTGGGCAAGTTGCACCCATGTCTCCTCTCTCCCAAGATTGAAGAGTAATATATGAATGACCGCTATACCGGATATTTGCAGCTTGATGTTCAAATTCGCGCTAAACTTGTATTCCGTGAAACGATCCTGTTCTGTGCACAACTCAACGGTCAAGTCAAACATGAAAACTTCAATGAAACTGATCCGAATCTCTTAAGAATAAAAAATGTCAAGAATACATTTATAACGCCACAATTTAACGATTCTCAAAATAACTGGACGCTCCGATGTCCTGATAATTCGACGAAATTAAACAATTCACAATGTCAGTGTGAAGAAAATAAATCAGGTCCATTTTGTTTGCTTCAATGCACCTTCGATGGATGGAATGTATCTTTTTATGGTTGCCAAAATTCTGATAGCTTGCATGATAACTGTCACTTTAATGAGGTCGATTATGTGCAGCGATTATGTACTCGACCCATATTGAATGGTAATGTCACTGTGGACTATATGGACGCTAATTATATCAAAATCAACTGGAACCTTAACCCTTTTGTGACTATCTATGCTATGAAAGTGACACTGCAAAACAGTACCAAAAATCTTGGATCGGTTTGGGATCGCGATATGTATATTCCAGGCACTACAACCACTTTCAGCATCACTTCCGTTTGTCCTGATAATGTACGTAGTATTGGTGTTGACTGCAGAAACACAACCTATCCAAAAGAAAGTTGCCACGACAGCTGTGATTATATGGAATTGGCGCTATTTACAGAATACTCGGTGATATTAAAAGCTTTTAACGGCTTTGGTGACGCCGATTTGAGCGCGCCCGCAGGGAATGCAAGTTTTACAACTCCCGAAACTGATCCACAACCTCCTGAAATAATAAGAGCCGCTTTAAGTGATGATCGAAAGTTTATTTACGTCGATTGGCAAATTAAAGAACGATGTCCCGGACTTATCAGAAGATATATAATAGATGTTGGATGTTCAACACAGCGTCATCAATTATCAGAAGGAGAAATTTACTTCGACTGTCGACCACAAAATAACGGTCCGAAATTGAAAAATACACTTCCCAACCAGTGCATAAACGAAGAAATTAATATTACGGTAAGGAAATGCCAAGCAGAGGCAGATCTTAATTTTGCTTTTAGAACCTAAAATAAGTAACAAATTTTTTGTGAAATATCTCTTGAACTTATCATGTTTTGGAGCAGTATCGAGGGAACGTACCGTAGGTCAGACAAAAATAGGTATAACTAGCTACTTACGTGGGACCAAACTGGGAAGAGGGTTTTTAGAACGAGCATAAAATCACGTATTGAGCAACAGTGCTTAAGCTGGGGTATAGAAATTTGATTTTTGGGGTATTTCGGGGCTTTTAGCTTAAATTCAAAAAACGGTTCGGTATATGTACAGATATAGTCCTCACATTACAATGAATACGTAAAGATAAATGCTCATGGTGACATTATGTAGTAACGTTCCGGGTTTTTCCGAATATAAGGGGATTCGGACAACTCGCAACCACTGTTGTGCTCCGATGAAAATGAAACTCAGGTTAGTTAACCATGTTAGTTTTTTTCTGAAAAATTAACTGAGTTATTTTTAACTGAGTTATTTTTGTTCAGAAATTAACTAGGTTAGTTTTTTCACACAAAAAACCCTGTTTTTGTTAATTTAAAAAAGTAAGGTATTGTTTCAGCGTGAATTTAAAAAATTTTGAAAAATCTTCGGTATTATATGAGCGGGAATGCAATTTTTTTTTGAAAAATTACGTTAATTTTTGAATACCTGTCACAAAAGTTTTTTATCAAAAAATTGGCATATTTTGACCTAATAATACCAATATTTTATCAGGAAACTGGGTTACTTTAACTAAAAAACTCAGTTTTTTAATTCAGTTATTAACTTAGTTAACTGGGTTTTTTTCAGAAAACTCAGTTAGTTTTTTCCGGAAAAACCCTGTTCTCTGTTAAACCCAGTTTTTCGTTTTCATAACTGAGTTAAAAACTGGGTTTAACTGTGTTAAAAAACTGGTTTTTTAACTGAGTTACTTAACTGGGTACAACTGTGCTCGCAACACGACAGTTTGCGATATGATTTTTTTTCGTCAACTCCCGACACGAAAGTTCGCGACATGACTGTATCTTGGCCTGAATTTTTTCAAATGGCACAATTTTCCGTCACAGTGAGCAGCAATTCTTCGCAAACAAACTAACAAAATTTTCGCTAAATGTGTGAGCATTTTTTGTTGAAATATAATAAACAAGTTTTCAAATCAATGGAAGAAATGTTTGTGCTTCAGTTTATTTTAGCAAAAAGCTCACACATTGAGCGAAAATGTTTCAGTTTGTTTGCATAGCATTGCTGGTCAATGTGACAGAAAATTGTTCCATTTAAAAAATTTCAGGCCAAGATACAAAACTGTAAGTAGTCATGTGGCAAATTGTCGTGTCGTGAGTTGTCAAACAGCTGAATATAAGAACCCTGCGAAAAGAAGACCCCCTCTTATATTTGGTTCTCAATTTACCTCACCATAGAACTATTTTCCGAATGGAAGATCCCTCTTATATTCGGAAAAATTCGGTAAATGTAGCATTGCGTTGTGAAGTCAGCTTTTCCTTCAGCTGCGCATCGGAACCAATAGTTCAATGAGCGCCGAGAGTCAATCATTCCAAATCAGCAATGGAAGCTGGCCGTTGATTCTCATTCTTGCCGTCGCCTTCGGAGCGTTCTTCATCGCGGTCATTATTGCTGTTTTGATTTTCATATTCTACTACAAGAGATACGTTGAGGTACGGCACTCAGTAAGATTGATCAGTCGCTTAAATTATTAATTTAAGAAGTTAATCAGATGCTCATTAGCAGAGGCAAGCATGGGATTACCGGTTTGGTGGAAGGTACACATGTGGTGGATATAGTCATGTCGCGATATGGATATCAATATGCTTCGATATCGATATATCGCATCAAAATATCGATATCGCATTATATCGATATCGCATCAGTATCGATATCGCATTCATGCGATAAAATATCGATTTTCGGAGGTATCGAAATATAGAAAAAAGTCACAAATGACATACGTAAATTAAACCACTTATGCAATCGGACTGAGTGACATGCACTTGCTTGTGCGTCATTCAATCAATCTTTGCGTTTTTGGTGTGCGGCGGCTGGCTGTGTTAGTTGTACTGAACAGAATTGTTGTCTTAATGACGTGAGCGCGAGATGCCTCCGCGACCGCAGCTATCAAAACTGTGGAACTTTTTCAAAAAACGTTTAATAGACTTTATCATTCCTGAACTTTTTTCACATCGATATTAAAATATTGCATCATTGTCGATATCGCGTTATAAATTTAATGTCGATATCGATATCGCAAATTGGGGTGATATCGATATTGCGACATGACTAGGTAGATACACCACACCCATACCCAAAAGTGAGCATACCCACACTTCTACCGTTCCCATCAAAAAATAATACCTATATCCATACCCATATTTGGGTGCGGCATCACGGAAAATGGGTATGGGTTCAATATTTTTCTCTGCAGAAAATACACTACTGTTACTGATATTTTTGTAAAATTTTTGAATTTCGGGGTTAAAATTGTCAAATTTTTGAATATCTTTTACTCCTTTTAAAAGCTCTTTTTAAAAAGGTCACCAACATCTCAAAAAATTTTCGCCACTATGTGGCTAAAATACAGCAACCCCCCCCCCCGCCGATTTTTTTAGATTTTTGACCTCGAGGGGAAATTTAAAACCCCCAAACCCCCTTGCCTACGTCTGCCGATATCCATACCCATATTCATCTGAAAACGGGTAGGTAAATTTACCCATAACTATACCAGATACCAACTCAAAATTTTAAACTCGCCACATGTGTAGTGGGAAGGGGAAGCAGAGTAGTTTTAGTGCACCCAAGCAAAAACAACTAAAGATATGCTCTATTCCCGTTGAAAAACCCTCGAATTTTTCGCATAACAATCTGAATCTGAATATGTGTTTCAAAAGTGAATCATATGTTTGGGCGTACAGAACCAAACGCAATTCAAGAAGTAAAAAAAGCGGTAAGCATTACAGAGCTGGTGGTGAATAATTGCGCAACTTTTGTTACCAAATAAATGTACCTGTAGCTGGGGTCTGAGGCTGAGGGGGGAGGGTGCGGGAAGAAGTGAATAGGTACGGTAGGTACACAGTAATTTTTGGAGCGAAATTCGATCAAAAACCCAGTTTTTTTTCGCCTGAGATGCGTTTTATCCAGTGTTTGTCCGGTCCTGACCGGGAGGGGTGAAGGGGAGTTCAGACATGGACACAGGGGGATGGGGGATATCCCCCCAGGGATCCGGATCCCCGGGGTGCCAAAAGGTTGGGGGGGGTGAAACGTTTTCGCCACGTAGTGAGGAAAAATTTTTTTGGACAAGCACTGGATAGAATGGGGTTTTGGAGGCCGCCGGGGGAATATTCCCCCCCCCCCCGGGCCCAAAATTTTTGGTACTAAATCCCCCCCCCTAGGTGTCATACCTTGCTCACCTCTGGAGGGTTGGACCATGGTCGGGAGGGAGGAACCTCCTCACCACCCCAGCTACAAGTACAAACAAACAAACGTTTTGTTTATGCAAACAAACCTTTCATTTAGAGCTATCAAGGCGTCTATAACACAATGCTGAAATGAATGCACAGTCAGCGGGCTAATGTGTCGGCAAATAATCAATACGAATCTCAGCCAGAAGCTGATCTGTGGAAAATTGCGCATAAATCGCTGAATATCGACTATAAAAGGGTCGTAGGAAAAGGCGCTTTCTCAATCGTTTATTCAGGTAATGAAATTGTTTACGAGCAGTGCGTGCTGTATGTAAAATATGGATGGCTGACTGAATCGTTCAGAAATAATTCAGATCGACTGCTGAGAAAGCAAATAAAATCATAACGAGGGCAAATCTTGCGGGCGAGGGCGAATGCAAATGAATTTTGTGCGAAGGTTCCCGTGCACTTCTCTCTCCTCCCCTCCATGACAGTGTGTAACACCCAGCAGGCCCGGATTATCAAAAAAAGGACTGGTAGGGCACTGTCCAAAAAGAGGGCCGATATCTGTAAAGTTTTCGGTGAAAATTCAAATTACTTGAATTTTTGCCCAAAAATTGGGTTACGGTATGCAAATTTATGCAAATTTTTAGGTCCTTTATTCAAATTTTTTTGGGTATGATATGTTAACCCACCCTCCCCCCAACTTTTCGACCCGAAGACATCTCTGGTCTCATTGGTCAAATGTCGGCCCCATTGGCCACATAGTGCGATAAGTTTCGGCCCTTTCTTTCAGCCACTC
>JAQGCX010000939.1:0-13054 GCA_034700205.1 Plectus parietinus | reverse complement strand
ACGCGCCCCCTGCGCCCCTGGTCATTCGATAGGCGCTGATCCAGATGAGACGCGTCTCTCGGGGGGTGCAAGGGAGCGCGCCCGGGCGCGCCCCTCCCATTGAAAACTGGAGCCACGCGCAAGGAAGCGCCGCGCCGTCTTGCGCTCACCTGAATATTCAATAGACCTGTGGAGTTCATTTAATTTAGCCTCTTTGGGTGTGGTGTTATTTTTTTACATCAATGACAACGTTCTGAACATACTCAAGAAAAATTATACAACATATTGGACATGAAATACAGTGGCGGACAAAATCCTTCGAACTTTTTTTGTTAAACCGCTTTCAGAATCACAGAGAATGGTTGTATAGCCGTGATTTTGGTGTCCTCAGGGCCGGATTATGGGGGTCGGGGGCCCTGGGGCTTTGGAAGCCCTAGGGGGTCCTTTAATACGGGCGCCCCCATTGGCCCACAGCTTGACCGGATGAAAATTGCGGTGTCTGCAGCGATTTAAACATCTGAACTCTTCGTTGGACCATCCTGTACAAAGTCAATGAGCCGCGCAATTTATACCGCCGTCTAGCAGCAGGCTCACTATCTGATGATATGATCAAAACTATAATTAATTCAAATGTAGTTTGAGTTCTGAGTCTGCCGCTAATGACAGCAGATGGTATCTGTTAGCAACGACTGCTCAAACAGATTATTAATACGTGCAAAATAGCATGCATTGCTTGTTTCGAAACCAACGTCTGATCTGAGGCCCGCCGGTCGCAATTAAAGTATTTTATCTTTGCTCTCTCTCATTTAAAAATGTCCGTTTCGTCTTGCGGAAGCTCAGAGGAGTGATGATTAAATAAAGATATCGAGATTTAACATTCACAATGTAAATCGTGCTCATTGACAACGTGCTCTTTTTAGTAAAAAAGTTATCAACAAAAAAAGTGGTATCAGAACTTATGCCGCACCCTGCAGATAAATAGACTTATGTAACGTGAAAAAATAATGCAAGCAACTTGCGATGGACATTAGTACCAGCCAAACTGAATAATTCCGACACTAGAACTGCGACGTTTTCGAAATATTTTACTGTTAAGATATGTGATTCGAAATGGCTGACAACGTAATAGCTGCAAGCGTTATTCTTATTTCATGCGCAGCAGGTATTTGCTGGTATTTATTCGTATTGAAGCACATGTATCGATTGTTGAAACAATACCCATCATTCATCATAATTTTCTCAAACTTCATCAGTGACTTGCTGGGTTTTGTGAATTTCGTATGGTTCGGAATAGAAATTCTTGTTGGTCTCTCAATAATGCTGCCGGATAAATACGGTAAGTTGTACAGTTTCATTCTAAACATGTGTTGTCGACCTGTAAAATTCCATTATCTAGCCCTTGCTGTCAATCGTTTTTTTGCCATTTTCTACCCAGCCAAAATAAGTACAATATTTTCACGAAAATTCTGCATTGGTCTCTGTATTATTCTTTGGATTACTACTTGGATTGAGGTAATCATTTGGCATTCTATCTATCCCGTAGATGCATACATCTACCACAATATCAACCTGTATGGGTTTATTTCAAGAAATTTTTCATTCTACATGACCACATTTCTGCCTACTTATCTTGACTTTCACAATTATGTCTTGGTAACCATTTCATATTCACTATTTATTGCTTGTCTGATTCGTCTCAAAACACAACCGTCTCTGAACCTTGATAACTCTGCCGAAAAAAGATTGCTTGTTTACTGCATAATCAGTACTGGTTTGGTGATGGCGCCAACAATTATTCGATATACCATGAAATTGTTGACAAAATGGGATATTTTGGTAGCTTCTACAGTATCTAAAATGGTACTTCTTGTGGCAAATGCCTTTCTTCTGCCATTATTCAGCAGCGAAATGCAAAAATCAATGTTCAAGAAGAAAAATGTGGTAGCGCCACTGCCAGTTGCGCCCCAACAAAATCGAATTGCATCAGCATCTCATTTTGGCGTGCCCACGCCCACGCCAGCTGAGCATTTGCCAATTGAACCCGAAGCTGAGGCTCAACTGTAATGAACCAGAACATTTATGGCATATATCAAATATCAAATGCAGAAAGACAATTCGTTTTCAGATATTCACAATATATTGGTATTGCGGTGTTTAATAACATTAACGAACCGCAGAGGAGCAAAAATTGATGGATTTCTCAAAATAAAATAGCGAAACATCAAATTGAACGTTTCATTTACAGCTCGTTAATTAGCGAACCTGGAAAAGGAATCGGTGAAAATAATAGCCTCTTTATTGATGGTACGTGAAATGCGGCACAACGTATGCAGTAATGACAACGATTGAGCTGTCCCTAGCGCGCGTCCTACTCGTAGCCGCCAAGCGCCAGGCAACGAACGACAGCAACAGACGACTTACAAGATGTGGAGCGACCAAGCGAGCTGCTTTACTAAGCTCACGGAGGTACCAATGTTATCGCTTTGAGTAAATATCGACAAAAGGTGTTATGAACATGGACGTCATGTCTGTCATACTTTGCATTTTTGTGATTACTTTCATTGTTTGTATTTATGCAATCGCATGCATTCCTTGGATAGTAATGCTCGTTCGTCAACGACCTTCAATAACAAAGCCACCATTACTGTCAAAGTAAGGGTATTTCACGTTTTGCCTTCGTAATGTAGCACAATAAATGAAAAAAGTTACATTTTGAGCTTTTTTTAAAACAGCAAATCAGCTGATCGATTTGCCGTAATATTGTGAAGTGAAAATTCTGCTGGTACTATTTTATTCAAATACCTTAAACGTTTTCAGAAATGAAGAAATTATTGGTGGCACTACAATATTAGAAAACAAGTCGACAATATGCCACCAAGAAATTCAACGTGATTGCAGCGACACGAAATACTAAAACATTTTATTGCTCCGAACTTACGCCCGAATTTTATATTACGTTCGTTCGAAACAATGAACGTGTATTTGTGTTCATCAAAGAGACACAGCGTTCATTTACGATAACTGTAAATTGCTTGACCAACCGTCATTACCGTCACGCAATATAAAGAAAGTGTTTAGCGTTAATTTTGAAATATCATATTTGTTGATGTACTATGAAGAAAGAAAAGTAAAACTGTGTCAATTTGTGTAAACAATACTCGAATGGTTTGATTATATTTGTCTGATGCGAGTGTTTTATTGAATAGGAACCCTACCATCCTCTCTAAATTTTTATCACAATGGCGCAATTCATGAAATTTTTTAAGCAGTAGCATTGCCACTAAACAACAACATAAAATACAGCGGTATTCGTCTTGCTTTGCCTGTTGATGATAGAGAACTTTCGCGAAATGTCACACTGAAATCACTCCAAATACTGTATTTGTCTTCATACAATACAGGATCTTCAAAGAATTACTCCAATATTTTAAACTGATGGTATTCAGCGGAGAATGCACCAAATGGCATCATGTATGGCTCGTTGGAAAGCCTGGACAAGCCAGATTTGTGTGACGCATTTTTTTGATAAATTTGGATTTAGTGTCGGTTTTGCGGGGGCTCCTCCCCAAACTTTCACGAATGCGTATTCGAAAAAAACACGGGCCGAAATCAAGGTCCCACAGAAGTGGCCTTCACGAATGCGAAAAAACACAGGCCGGAGCCAAGGTCCCATAGAAGTGGCCTTCACGAATGCGAAAAACATCCGCTACTAACTCGTTAATGGGCAACAAACTAGTTAAAGGAGAGACTAACTTGTTTTATGAGTAAGAAAGCGTAGGCAAACGGGTTCATGACAAACTGCTTACATACTATAAATACAGTACATAATTATGATCATGGTCGGAGTACCCGGTCTGTACTTTGTGACAAGAAGTGCTTCCAGTTTAATAAAGTTCTCGTTCAAGTTGTGCCCAGCGCTGCACATTCGACGATTTATAAAGAAACCGCTACATTCCTGTATCAAGGGAGAGCTCCCCTTTCGAATACACTTTCCCCCTCACTTTTATCGACTGAATATCAACCCATCTAGTGCTTCGGCACGCAGCCTCCCGTCAAACAATAAATATAAGTGACTTTGGATTGATCACCCGAAGTCATTTCTACATCAGATACTGATGACCAGTGATACACAGTAGAAACAAATTCGGGCACAAACAAGTCCTTGTTGTTCAAGAGCAAAAGTTTTCTTCAACTGATATTCGGGTTTAGAGAACGTGCTAAAAACGTGCAGAAAGAGCAAGCAAAGTGCCGCCTTCGTGTCACCACACACGACAGCTGACCGATATAGAGCAGCGGAGGCTAATTAGGCAACAAGTTGACGAGGCCAGTGTTTTACTTTTCGGTTTTACTTTTGTGCCCCAAAAAAACCGTTAAACAAGTAGTCAAGATGAACAGAAAGAAAATTAAATGTCCTGCTGCGTTTATTATCGCCAGTCATGAATTGCAAACTGGGGCCTGTTTCACAAGGTACTGATGTAGAATGCAGGTCATAGTTCCAAAACATTGCAAGGTAAGTGACTTGGACTCTGTAACTTCACAGGGAGGGGTATTTCGACACGATGAGTCCGAAATTCATATTTTCGGATTGATCCTGAATCTGGATTTATTTTTCTGGACTACGCGCGCGTTCCTTTAGATAGAACTGAATTTTGAAAATTAAAAACACACAGACTCATCACCTTTCCAACCTCAGTTTGGCTAAGGCTTAGGCTTAGGCTTCGTGTGCCAAGCGTAGCGAGCCGCTAAGGTGACGGGGGCTCGCGCGCCTGCGTTACACTAACTTTCATTTCAAAATAGACAGTAAGATTCGTCGCACTTCGCCCTCTTGTTGGCTATTATACAGAATGAAAACTTTGTACTGAACGCCCAGTTTTAAGTACATGCGTTTAGTGTACTCCCATTCATTTCTGATGGCAGCTCACAAACTTTAAATTTGCATAACTAACTTGTACTATGCAGCTAGCTCATAGCCAATCTATTTGCAAAAAGGTAAAGGAGCGGCATTTAAAGGGATAGTTTTATCAACGGATGAAGTGCAACTGTACTTGTGTCGGCGTAGCGTGTGCATAAGAGCCACCAAATCGAGAGCAATTTGCGCAGCGCAGGTTCATGTGTAAAATACTGTAAACCTTATCATTAATCTCACAAAAGAAATAAGCTCTGCAAATACACAGTCCAAGATAAGCTTGATGCTCCAGCTGAAGTCCCTCACTCTAACAACTCTCGCACCTACTAGCCAAAGAATGAAATAAGCCCCGCTCTCAAATCAGCCTCGCTCCCTAATAACTCCCGCACCTGCGGGCCGCTGAACGAAATTAGCCCCATTAGGAAAATACCATAGATATTCTGAATAAAAGAGTACGTCCGATTTAAATACAGTATTTGGAAAAGAAACAAATGGGTGCATCACAGAGTAATTTCTACGAGCGTAGCAACTGCAGCAGAGCTAATGCAGTGCATACGTGCACAGTGCAAAAAATCACTCAGAACCAAATTGAAAAAGTGTTATGCGGGCACCACTTGTTCCTTTTCTCAGATTTTACCAATTTCATTGTCTTAAAAACTCTACTTAACGATAGTGCTGCCCTTACTTTCACCTCTCTATGAAACTTGAACTAGCTCTTTAAATGTTTTCGATTTCTAAGTAACAACAACATATAAATCATAGGTAATCAAAGTTCAGATTGCTTGTGTTGTTTTTCTTCTCAAACTGGTATTGTGAGAATCTCAAATTTGCTTGCCATTTTTCTGCAGTAATATCACAGAACGGCAGAATAGCTTTCATTATCTTGTTGCATGTTTCATTTCAAAAATTATACGAGAATTAACAACACTTTTCAGGTTTATTCATAATTCGGTTGAGAATACAGAAGGCATACTACCACTTTTGGTCGACAATAGTATGAGTGCAAAAATAAAAAAGATTTATCACATTATAGAAAATATTGTTTATTCAAATATTTGCAGAATCTGCCGAAGGTTGTATTTATTTTCATTGATTCGATCACCAGAAATCCTAAAGATTGAAATAATTGGCTGCTTGAATAAGGAAAATTAACAATGGGAAGTGTACTACATGACCATACCTGTAACGCTGGTCCGAGATCAGGTACATGCTGGCAGTCGGGAGGGGGGAGGTCGCCAAGTACGTTACTTCGTATCGGGATTTTA
Source organism: Plectus parietinus (assembly GCA_034700205.1). NCBI lineage: Eukaryota > Metazoa > Nematoda > Chromadorea > Plectida > Plectidae > Plectus > Plectus parietinus. The sequence continues at coordinate 6,904 of JAQGCX010000939.1, read as the reverse complement.
GCGCGAAATTCAAAATTTCAAAAAATTTGCGCCCTATGGCAGAGGGGAACCATACCTTTTTTCGGCCGCCTTCGGCGCGAGTAGGGGGGCAGGCGTGTAGCTAGAAACGAAAACGGGGGGGGGGCAGGCGCCTCTCCAGGAGAGCAAATCAAAAATTTTCACAGGTGGAACCCGTATCATTTTTTTCGGGCGCCCGAAAACCGGAAGGGCTGGCCAAAAAACCGGAGGGGCTGGCCGAAAAACCGGGGGGGGGTCAGCCCCTCTGCCCCCCCCTAGCTACGCCCCTGGGGGGGGGGTCGCCGGTCTTTCCAGGTGGGTAGCTAGCCCCCCTCCCTGCTTACAGGAATGTACATGACTAAATAAAATATTCAGAATGTGCAGTGTGTGCAACCAAAAATTTCGATTACTTCGCCCGAATATCCTGATGATGATTGGCTAGATTTGGAATGGCTCTTGCATCCACATGATTTGCTTGATTTTGGATCGCTCTTGCATCCACATGATTTGCATGATTTGGAATGGCTCTTGCATCCACATGATTTGCTTGATTTAGGATCGCTCTTGCATCCACATGATTTGCTCGATTTGGGATTGCTCTTGCTTTCACTGCAACTGCTGCTCTTGCTCTTGCTCTTGCTTTCACTGCAACTGCTGCTCTTGCTCTCTGCAAAAGAATTAAAGAAATCCTAATCCACTGGGCTGTCTAAAATTCACGAAATTCAGAAATACTTCATCGAAAACTAAACCTACAACGGCTACCTTCAGATGACGATGAAGAGGAGGAAGATTCGACGAAGATGATCTCCTCAGATGGCGATGAAGAAGAGGAAGAATCGAAGATGATGATCTCCTCCTCAGAAGAAGATGAAGATGAAGATGAAGATGAAGATGAAGATGATGAATCCTTAAGAACAAGAATAGTCCCGCGACCAGGAGCTGGCTTCTCTTTCACGTTTCCAGTCGCGCCCTTTATTTCTGTAGGCTTTTGCTACAATAAACAAAGATAGTAATCATTATACTTAAGGCCGAATATAGTGGGAGTCGATCGGGCCCAGGCCCTACTGCCCAATTTTTTAATTCGAAAAATGAGGTAAGGGGGACCCTTATCTTTTCATGGGCTCGGCCAACCGAAAAGGGAAAGCCGAAAAATGATTAGAGTTCTCCCGTACCAAATTATGGTCCAAGCTTTCTTAATCCCGCCCTGATTGTACCGTTTTACAATAATCAAGTTTTACCCATATACCGTGTGATTAAAATTTTTGCGGTCTCAGGCAATAACTGATTGAGCTTTCGATGAGAGATACTAAGATATTGTCTGAGTTGAACCCCGCTTTTTTAGTTGCCAATAAATTCTTACCTTATTTGGTCTAGCAGTCGCTATCCCAACGCAGAGCGCCATGCAAAAAATCAAGGAGACTTTCATATCGATTTTCTTCTTGAATTCTCAGAAAAATGTAAAACTTAGGGGGAAAACTGAAATGCTGCGTTCTGAATGGCTATTTATTTTGAATTTTAATGTCGCTCATGCCATTTATGGTAAAATATCAAATGATGAGTCTCACGGCATGACCTGCTTGAACTTTCCATCATTTCACATATCTCTGAAAGGCCATCAACGAATCATTATCAAACAAAATTCATGTTATTTTGTATTTGCAAGGCTGTAACTGATCTTCTTTGGTTTCGAAAATGACGGAAATGCAGACATTCGCTTTCTACAAAAGTTCAATTATCGCTCATGGGCGCTGTTTTGTTAAATAACACTAATCGCAAGACATTTTGTCTCACAGTCATAAATCCCACACCAACTGTTCAAATATAACGTCAAAAGTTGGGCCCATAGCTGAAGAGAAATGGTAATCCCTCCCTCTTTTGCTGTGATTTCCATAATGAAAGAAAAATTTTTGTCGAATACTGCGATTCTTGAAATTCTTCATGACACAATTTAATTTCGTGGTTTTCTTGGTAACCGTAAATCACGAAGTAAAAGTATTAGGAATCTATTTAATTATTGCCCAACAGAGATCGATCGTGAAGAGGGATTAAGTGTCGGGAATCGGAAGGGATTGTGTAGTGGCCACGCAGAATTTCAGAGCCCCATCCACCATAGCTATAGCCAGGGAAGTTTAGGGGGGACTGCCCCCCTTGCCGCCGAAAGTAGGTAAGGGTTCCCTCTGAGATTGCGGCCGAAGGTCGCAAAAAAATTTTAAATTTTTTAAAGGCCACCACGAAATGCTAAGGGCATACGGTACCATACTTGACATACTTGACACACTAATAGCTGACTTCTGTATTAGAACTGTGCGCGTGAAACATTTAGTTTATGCCATTGTGTAGAGCATGCATTTTTACTATGATTTACTTCTTTTGGCCTGATTGCACCATTCCCTTTATATGAAAAAACCTACTATTTACAACTATGTCTACCATTGTTTCAGAAAATGTCAAATATTGAGCACCGAGCAGTCATGAAGTTTTTTACCCGAAAACGGCTGAATGCTACCGAAACCGGCAAGGAGGTGTAAAGTGCTTGCTGTCTTGTGTCCAGCTCCTTGCCGGTTTCGGTGGCATTCAGCCGTTTTCGGGTAAAAAAACTTAATGACTGCTCGATGCTCGATATTTGGCGTTTTCTGAATCATGGGCAGACATAGTTGTGAAGATGTAATTTTTTCATAATAAAGGAAATGATGTAATCAGGCCATAAGAGATAAACCATAGTAAAAATCAACGCTCTACACGATGGTATAAACTAAATGTTTCCCGCGTGCAGTTCTGGTACAGTTGCACGAACTTTCCGGACAACCTGACACTGTTTTCATAGACTGGTTTTACTGGTGTTGACTGGCAGCAGAAACAAGAAAGCGCAACGGTCAACTCACAGCAAAACGACGACACGCAATAACTTCTAAAATTTTCAGTTTTTGCCCAACAAGGCCAAAAAATTTGGTTTTAGAACAGTACAGTGACTAGATGGGCAAAATACAATGATAAATCTGAAGAATTAAACAAGACAAGGTATATCAAAAACGTCTTTTCCTTGATCTGTGACTTTTTCACGCAAAGAATTCTTTGACTTACGATATTACCTTCGAAAAACTATCGCAACAGTAACAGGAACCATTGATCATTGTTGAGTGAGGTGGAGAAGGAAATAAGAAGTTCGAAATTCACTGTGGATTGTCGGAATTAACAAAAACAGACTGAATTTCGAATATGAAAAAGTGACTGATAGTAAGCTTGCTTTACACTGTAGCCACGCCAGTTACTTGAGAACAAAATAACTCCTAGTGATCTCCCTACGTACTGGTTCCCAAATTCATTTTTCTCGGAAACGAACCTACCTACACGTATACCTAACCTATTCCAAAACCTATATGATGATTAACAATTGTGTCTTTAAAACATTAAAAAATGATAATTGCCCACAAGAAAAGCTTCTTCTAAATCGATGCGAGATTTCTGAAAATCAGATTAATTTCTCTTCTCAAAAACAATTCTGTTTTCATGGCTCGTGCCAGCAATTTAAATTCGCCATTCATTGACTCTGGTTTATGGACTGTGCGCGTTGTTATCTGATATGTTTCTGTGCCAGCACAGAGAGAGAAAGAGAGAGAGAGAGAGGAGAAAAGATGGCAGCGATTACGGGATCAACAACACTCACCTGATGTTTGTCTATTAATCGGAGCGTCACAACGAATGACGAACACGGACAGTGTGTGAGAACTCAAAAGAGAGAGTAGACGCATGAACTTGTTTGTCTTTTACCGAAGCAAAAAAAATACCGGACAGATTAACGCGGGGAAGTAGGAACACGAGAAACATTACGTAGGAACGTACAAACATTGGAGCTTAATGGATGGCTGGAATGTATGATGAGTAATGGTGACAGGATGGACGGTATTATAAAGAGATCAGGACCGCGTCATGGTTGTTGGGGGACTGACGACAATTGTACTGGGTCATTTTTCCAATTGTACTGGGTCATTGTACTGGGTTCTTTTTAGTACCAGGGAAGCCGGGGGGCCTGACGACATGTCGTCAATTTCATCACCTATAACGCGCCACTTTAAGTAATCAAACGGAAGTTATGTTTTTCGAGCCTTAAAATTCAAACACTGCACGTATAACTGTACGAGGAATTGGAGATGTGCTCACATATGGTTAGAACATACGGAACAACTACTATCATTAAAAATCGAGCAATTTCCTCGTATTGTATTTGCGTCATAAATCCGGCTTTACCACTCACTACCACAGTGCTCAGTAAACCGGATTCATGACGCAAACCAGAGCTTTATTCAGTACGTTGCTATTTGCCATCCACAATCCGGTTCAAACAGTAGCAAGTACACAGTTGATTATCCTAAATTGCTCTATTCACTTCGGGAAAAACGCAAAAACATGACCCTTTGCAGATATGTAGGGTGGATAAGAATAATAGACCTACAGTTTAGGCAGGCCCGCAGGGAGCAATTACGTCACTGTCCGTCTCGACTCTTCAAACAACATCTTTCTTGAATTTTTTCTTTGTCTTTGTCATATCGGCGAAAGTTTTTCGACTGAATGTGATATGACAATCAAAATTTTGTTTAATTCGAAAATATTGATGCACTCCAATTGGTTTTTAGTTATAATTTGAAAGATTAGTGGTACTACCTATACCGGAAACTTCGAAACATGTTGTTTTGAGAGCGCATGCATTCAAATTTCGGTAAATTTATTGTCATTGAAATTGTTTGCGTAATACAACTGGATAGCAATAAACATCCGTTTGTCAATTACATCAGCTAATCTGGAAGTTAAGTACATGCGCTTAAAACAACAAGTTCTTGCCCGTGAAACATATTTCGGCACTTTCTAGTAGATGAATGAATAATTATGATCAACGAATTTGTTGGAGACGATACCTACACAGTGTTTGAGCATGTAACGCAAGTTCTCATAAAAAACAGGGCATAGCTGTAGCCAGGGGGGTTTAGAAGGGGTACCTCCCCTGCCTCCTCATCCAGAAAAAAAATCAGTGGTTATAGAAAATGTGTGAACCAAATCGATTGAAATTTTGGGGAATAAAATGTCATAATACGACTATCTCATCTTAGAGTATGAATGAAATTGACTTCGTCGTTCATAATCGGCAGCAAAACAAAATATAGGATAGATGATCACCCTGTAAGTTGCACACTAAGAGCACACCCAGTTGCCTAGCTGCCTGCGTTTGCTAACATGGTAACAGCATCTTCTTTAAAGTAATGGTTACTACTGACAAGACAAGCAGTACACATTGTGTACCTTCTCATCTGACATCCCTAAAGAACTACTACGTGTGAAAATGTCAGCACACATTGCGTCATCTACTCAAGCGCGTAAAAATGCAGATTATGTTATCTTGCTTGCAGCAGATGAGCAAGACTCCCGCCTGGGAACGCTCCCTTCTCACGTGTAGCTCAAAGATCACTAACGTATAGATGGACCGTTCTTCACACTTGCACAGGGTTCTTTTAACTATAGATGCGTTGGTTCAGGTCGGAATCGGTCCCGGTCCAGTAATCGGTCCAGCCAGTTTCCATTTAATCGGTCCCGGTCCAATTAGTTGGTGCACCGACAATTTCGGTCCCGGTCCAGGGACCGATGATTTAACCAAACAGTCAGTCCCGGTCCAGTAATCGATCCACGAAAATAATCTCGGTCCCGGTCCCGGTCCCGGTGCACTGACCACACCTATAGTTTTAACCCCAATTTCTCAAATACGGCAGTATAGTTATCTTTTGGGCTACAGTCATCCCATCCTAGTCATAGAATTGCAGCGACTTATGTCTTCAGGGGGTATTCGCATCTACCGTGTTTTCCATTACACTACGGACCCGGTTAGCTAGTGTAATGGATAACACTGTAGACGCGTAATCTACAAGAATTGGTTCGGGTCCCATCGAACTTGATTGTCTTCTACGTTGTACACATTTCGTCTCTGACGCTTGCCCTACACTTATTAAACAGTACTGATGTCTCAGTCGATCTGGCAGCGTGCCTCTTAATTAAGGACGCTCGGTAGTTGGGCTACCTACATCGCACAAATATGTCTATGTCACGATAGCTTCAACATTATGAAAAACAAAACATCATTATGTGTCCAACATGGTAGACGAGGACAAAACAAAACCATCATTGAGCGGTAAAAAGTAATAGAGTGTTTGCACAGTGCGAAGTACAGTTGTGTGGAAGAGACAAAGTATCGATGTACCAGTAAACATCCATCTACCGATCCATGTTAGGCTATATCGGCTAGTACGTCACAGATTTATCGCATGTAACAACACAGAGCCTCAGAGCCACGACGTTTGGTTACCGAATCGATGACGAGACACTAACCAGATTTTATTACAAAGAATCAAATTTAAATGATAGTTGCATGAATGGCGATCGGTCCAGTCGACGCAGGCGTTTCGTTTGTTTAGCCGACGCCCGTAACAAGAGAAGGCAATTGCAACCCATATGGCGCACTTTGCGACGTTTAACTATCGTTTTTCATAACAGTATCGTTGCATGCGCTGGCGAACATGTTTTACGACCACACCCGCAGAATAGATCTTTGATTCAGACCTTGGCACGTGTCCAAGTGCGCACCAATATCTGGCTAGGGGAGGAGGCAGTGTTGAACATGTTTAAACCGCACCGCAAGCTTTTTCGAAACCGCAACCGTACCGCAAATCGCACCGCAAAATTTTATTCAAACCGCAACTGAACCGCAAACCCGCTGCGCGCCGAAAAGGTAAGAGTCCCCCTTTATAATTTTTTCGGGCCGCCTTCGGCGGCCATCCAAACCGCACCGCAAACCGCACCGCAAACATTTTTTCGAACCGCAACCGCACCGCAAACCGCGGTTTGCGGTGAGGTGCGGTTCAAAGAT
>JAQGCX010000938.1:0-13057 GCA_034700205.1 Plectus parietinus | reverse complement strand
TTGTACCCTTGGGGGATATCCATTATTTCCCCCTCACCACTTCCAGACATGGGCACCAATTGGGCCGAGAGGGAGGCTTTAAAAGCCCTGTGCCCATGTCTGCCCCTCGCCATATCAGGCTCACTCACTCTCCAACACAGATTGTTGGAATTGCCCAAAATAAATTTGAGAAAAGGTGTCCTTCCCATTTCATGCTCCGCCTGTGTGTTGCTTTGTTAAGCCATTTCCACTCTTGTTGAGTTTGAGTGCCCCGTCGACGCCCATGTTCAGAAGTGAAATGAAACTTACAGTAATGGAAGCAGGAAGTAGAGTAACTAGCGCAATTCTTAGAAGCACAGGGTGCATTGCAGTTGCGGAAGAAATATATCAACAGTGACGCTTCGTAAAGACAAATGCAATGGTGTGAATTGAATTCAACTTTCCGTAATCAAACAGGCATTGTCGGGAATGACAGTGAAAACAAGTGAAATCTGGTTCTTGTCGTGTCTGTTCTGCTCGATTTTATATTGTTCATCGAATAAGTGGTGAACGTGTCCTTTGGCAATTTTCATTGAATCAATTAATGACACTCTTTCAAAAGAACTCGTCTGTTTTGCCAAGGGCGTTTTTGCATTGATGGTCAGACGTTCAGAACAATGATTCGACCATCGCAACGGTCACAAATCGCTGAACTTAATTGAATAATTAAACCACGAGCGGACAGAAAATTTTGAAAATGAGGAAAGAAGAGGAAATGACATTATGCTAAGTGATTTTGTGGCTAAGTGGCTAAGTGGGGTTTTTTCCCCAAAATCTTCATTCTATCCAGTGCTTGTCCAAAAAAATTTTTTCCACTACAGGGTGAAAACGTTTTTTTTAGGGTTTCAAGGGGGGTCGTGAATTCAAATTTTTTCCATGTTTTGGGGTCCCTCAACCTCCCCTAGGTACACCAATGATTCCACCACAACAGCAGGGCAGACATGGGCAAGGTCGGACCCACTCCCATGGGGGGTTTTATCCAGTGCTTGTTCAAAAAAATTTTCGCCAATTTTCGCCAAACACCTATGTTCATCCCTTCTGCACTTTTTCAGGCAAGGAATTTGGACCCCTGGGGATATCCCCCCATTCCCCGTGTTCATGTGTACAGCAGGGTTAGGAGGCTCTGGCTGCTTCTCGGTATTTAGTTACCGATGACGTCACTCCGAGAGGTCTTGTGCGAATCTCTGTTCAAAGAAGAGCGCATAGCTCAGGTATGGATCCGCTCAATGGATCAGCCCATTTTAATGTCAAAATGATGTTGTGTTTGCCTTGAGCTTTCCACGTGATGCCTAGATAATTTAGACTAGTTATGAATGTTCTTCCATTCGACATGATTGATGATGCTCGATTTTTTAAAATATGTGTAATGTTTGTGGTTCTGACTTCATTCTTGTTGCCAGATTGATTACAGATTGTTTGCTTATCTGTCTTTCATTTTAATCACCTAACCACGTGAGTGCTGAGCCTTTGAGTGAGCGTAGTTTACCGAACATTGATGTAAGAGTTGTTCATTGTCTGAGTTTCTGTACACGAATAAAGAGACATACATACCGTTGGTGTACCTATCTTTCTATGCCTTTAGGCATAATTATTATTCCTGCGCCGTTCGTCAAACTTTTTTGTCACACTTTTCACATAACATTGTTCTCATGGTCTGAAGATTCCTAGTAGCGTTTTTCGTGGGTCCTGAATCGAATGCGCATATCAGTTTTTATTTTCAACCGTGACGTTCAGGGCAATTTCATGTCGGAACTTTACAACGTTCTAATTGAGCTGAAAATTTCCATGTGAGAGTTTTCAGGGACGCTGAATCGAGTGCGTATATCAGATAAATCGAAATTGTAAAAACCTCCTAATTCTTTTTTGACTTAGGTTTCGGTAAAGCCATCGAATTTCTGGTGTTATGAACTGTGGTGACCCGGAACTATAGTACTATTATTTCTTAATTTACGTAAACAGTGTCGTATTTCAGAAGCCGCAAGAACAGAACTGCGCGAAGACAAATGAAGTGGATGCGTCGGAAGAGGTGGAGGTGATCGATGTCGTTGCCCCGATCAAAGAGACCAAGGCGGCGGTGAACGGCGTGACAGGCGTGAGATGTCGGACATGTCGCCCAAGGTGGTGAACGACGCGGCGGTGGCGATGAACAAGCTGCGCAAGCACGCGACCATCTTCGACGCCTGCATACGCGCCGACCCCACGTTCATCCACAAGCTCATCGCCTTCTGTTTCCAGGTGGGCATCTCTCCTCAAGGGCTGTGCAGTATACCTGGTTCGGGTATGAAATTTCGAGGGGGTATGGGTATGGGTATGAGTACGGCCGAACATCGTGACGATTTGCTCGGGACAAATTACCAAGAATAAGTATCGTGTGATCAAGAATACATAATTCATTCTTGGCAATTGGTCGCAATTCGTCCCGAGCAAATCGTCACGATGGAAGTCTGTACAGCCCTTCAGTGTAATGTACAATCAATGAACAATCAGTAAATATTATAGATGTGGTCGGTACAGATCGGTGTGGTCAAATCGGTATGAACTATCGATCAGTGAATAACATTCTGAGAGCTCGTTCTCCACGAACACTCAACCGTTTGAGCTGAGCCAAAACTTTTTGGATAGAGCAAGATATCGGCTACAACATATGTAAAAAAGACAGCATTTCATGCTACTGTTAACGGGAATTTAAAATATACTTAAAGATCACAATTTTTTCAAGGTCCAAAGTTTCAAGGTCCAAAGTTCCAAACTTGCTCTTTATGTGATCAATTTGTGAGTTAATCCAATGAATTAGAACTAAATTGAAGGCCAAATCGAGCTGAAAATGGAGTTTTCCAGAAAATTTGAGTGATTTACTGTAGTTGCGCTATTTACCAGACCAATGAAGTTCGAGTCCTGCGCGGACATTTCTGATTAAAGGCAGTCTACCTGAGGAATTCGCCATGTACTGTACTCGAACAATTGTTTTTCTCATTGTTGCCCTCCCTCTGTTCGTAACTTTGTCTCAAACTGAAGTCGAAATGAACGACCGACCAATTTGTCTCTTCTTATCAAAATTATATGGAAATTTGTCTGCGGCTTAGCCCCATCACAGAAATAAGACATTGTTGAAGATATTCTCAAGCTATTTAACGTCCTAGAACAAGGTAACAGTCTCAAAGCTGTCTTAATTTTGAAATTTGCATCTATTTGTTTGACAGGAGTATTATCACTACTGATGTCTCATTACGCCCGCTGTTGCTATCTCTCTGCTCATAGATGTGATTAGAGGTTCAACTATGTCTGGGTCGTTTTTGGCAAAAAATTGGTCAGGTCGAAACGAAATAATGGAAGTAGGTGGCAGAAATGGGCAAGATCGAAGGGGTTGAAGGAATTTTGGTGCGAAAAATTTTCGGCCCGGGGATATCCCCGCGGCGATCATAACCCCATTATATCCAGTGTAGACCAAACTTATTTTCGCCATGCTTGGCATCCCGGGATATCGGACCCCTGGGGGATATACGGTATCCCCCTCTCCCATGTTTATTTCTTGGCAAAGTAAAAATCCCACTTCTATCTGTGAAAATAATTCTCCCGGCATTATTTGGGGAATATGGTCTCTTTTACAGTAATTTTTACTCTACCCTATGAGTTGTTGCATCGACACAAATCTTAAATGCCTCCCTCTAAAAATTGGTTTATTTTTGAAATCATATTATTAAGTAGAAATTCCAGGTCCAATTGAGATCAAAGTCTAAAGCTAAAATTCTAACGGAACCCAACTCCGGATTCAGTAGTAAGGATATATTGTTTGTATTGTGCTTCTTTCACTTACGTAGAGTGTGCTTGTTTGTTTTGAAAGTCAACGCCGCTAGCGTAGCTTTGCGTTGTGAAAAGTGCTCCACTGCATAGTTCATCATGTACACAACTCGGAAGGGTGCCCAGAAATTCGATGACTTGTCCGTCCGCGCGCCACTGACTTATGAGACAGCAACCAGTTTTCGCGACGGCTCAACCCGACCACAAATTTCACTTGCCCGTCCTCTCTCTATTTGGCCTGACGCGGCTTGCTCAGGGAATGCATTGGCAACCAATAACGCGAAATTTAGTTGTTCATTTTGAGCTTTATTTTTTAAACTTGCTTGTTTCGCAATGTTGCGAGGATTTTATTTGTAGTACTGCCCAGTGATGACGATGTGGTCGTGATAATGATCTGTCTCTATTCAAGGTGCTGAGTCATTCAGGGTGAGAATTTTCATCATAGTTTTTAGCCAACAGCGCGAATTTCTTATCTATTTCGGGCTGTCTTCTTAGTATTCTTAGGAAGCGTTTACAGTGGTTAGTTAATGTGTTGAATAACAGTTATTTCTGGGGCATAAAAGATCAGCCAACCTGCTTGTACTTTAAAATGTGTTTCTGGCAACTAATCAAACTAAACGATCCTCAAATATTTAATTTAAGTTGGTTTAAAATATTTCTCATCAGTTTCTTGTCAAGTTTAAAAGTTCATAGGGATCGAAAGATCATTTGTCACTACCCGAAATTGTCTTGGTCTCTACATTTGCCAGTTCCGTCACTGAGGAAAGTGTCATTGCCCCTTTCCACTCTATTTGGTCAATAGCTTCCTTCCTGCTCCTTCGCTCGCAGACACTCAGTCGCCCCCTCGCCCCAGACATGGCGCCGCTGCCGAGCCTTGGGCAGTCATGCTTTTTTGCGGCGATCTCTAGAGCGTGCTCGTCATAAATCGCCATGAGAGGGGCGGCAGTCATCCACGAAGGGCCTCTTCGGTCTGGAGTCATCGATCGATGTGCTAGGCTGGCCGCGATGCTATCAGTCATCAGCCCGCGAACGGCTGGTGGTCGGTCGACCCAGCGCGACGGCAGTGGGCGGGCGATTGAATTTTCCGGCGGCCGCAGCCGTCAACGCAGTTTTGACTGACAGTTGCATCGGGCGGACGCGGGCAGAACGGATAGGCGCACAGGAGGGAGGGAGGGGAGGAAGCGCGCTGGCCGCTCGGTCGTGACCGCTAATTGTCGCCCGGCCCTGCACACCAGCCATTGTGCACAGCGGCATGTCGCAAGGCCATAGCGTAATAATGTTAACTAGTGTGGCAAGAGAGAGTGCCGCGCGTCGCTCTTTTCGGCCTACCCGTTCTATTGTGGCACTCGCCGACGGCGGCAAAGGTCGGCCACAGCGACATGGCGGGCGGGGCGGACATGTCAACACGGCTTCCGTCTGCAATGCATTTTCATTGCACACCGGCCGGGGTCTATTCGGCTCATTCTACCGGGCGAATATATTTGATCACATGTCGCGAGGCCGGCCGTCAGATGGCGATGACGGTGGTGACACGGTCGATTCGAAATGCATGCGGCACCCCTCCGGGGCGGCGAGCGACGAATGGCAGCCGCCGGCGTGCGCTGGCCGTGTCAGTCGCATGCAGTTCATATTCGGAAGCGTCCGTCCTGCGTCCGGCCGGATGGACGCGCAGCCCTCCGCTCCGCCCGGCGCCCGGTTTGTTTAACGCGAACGCGTTGCTCGATCGGGCGGCGCTGGACGGACGGAGGAGGTTGGAGCGGATTGCGCGGCGTTTCGCGCTCTACTCAACGTCTGTCTGTCTGTTCGCCCGTCGCCCCAATGGAAATCAATACACGAAGCGGTCGGCGGCGTTCACGTTCGTTGTGCGCGCCCGCCCCGCCGCTCTCGGCCCGGCCCGGCAGTTAAATTAGAAGCGCGACGTTGGGACCCGGTGGTCGGCCGTCGTCCAGTCCGCCCGGCGACCCTCCTCGTTCGCGTCGTTGTTCCGCGTGGCCTTTGTCGCGCGCCACTCTCTATTCGTCACCGTCACCGCCATCGATTCGGCCAGCAGATGGCCGTCCTCGCTTGCATTCTATTCTCTCATAGTGGCGGTTCATTCGCGGCCACTGCCTTCCCCTTGTTTCCCCACCCCCCGTCCCTTTCTTCTCGTCGCGTCGCTGGCTGCACAAGTTATCTTTCTCTGTCTCTCTCGGCGCTGCCAAGAGTGGCGCATTGAGTAGAATCGGGCGCGTTCTCCTTGTGTTCCTCTCTGTCCACAGAGTCTACTATGAGTGCTGTGTGTATTCCTGCATTGTACGATTTTTTGCGCGGAGATAAGTGAAAGACGGCGGGGAGATGGATGGAGGAGTGAGATCTGCTCGGCCTAGATACTCCCCATTCAGAAGGGTTCGCCCTTCTCATTGACGCGCCGGGTAGGGTAGGAAGATCGAAAAAAATCGCGTGTGTCACGAAAAACTTGTTTGATTTAATGAGTTACAAACGGCGCCGAGCTCAAGGTTGTCCGATCTGCGCATATTTCGGCGATATTCCTGCTGAAAAACTACTGCCAGTTTCAGTTGCATCACGCCTTCTGATCGCCGATGTCTGGTTCAGTGAGTGCGCTGTAGTAGTTGCTTGGCGACTTAGCGTTTTATCGAAAAAACATTATTGATTGCGGGCGAATATTATGCAAATACAGGCGCTAGAGGTAAACATCGTGCGCGCGAGAACACAGGCACTTAAGCTTGCCGGAAATAGGGCGGCGATGTTGGGGGAAGGAAGGAGGCGATGGGATGGAGTAGAATAGAGTGCCGTGTATGTCCACGGAGGGCATGAGGGGGAGGTGATGATACAGTGTGTTTATTTCCCAAAGTAGAACAAAACCTGACCTTAATTGCACACGTATTTTTTTGCAATAATAATTGCCCGCACTTAAGTGCATGGTTTTTGATCTACTTTGCAAAAAAAATCTGCGTTCTGCAAAAGAGAGAGAGTGAATGAATGGTGCGTGCATGTTCTGGGAAGAATGAAGGGGAGGGGGGTGATGATAGGAGACACAATTGCGGAGGACAGTGGTGACGGTCGGAGACGCGTCCTCTCGCGCGCCGGCCAGCGGGGTCTCTGCGGCATGCGCGGCATCCGCTCGCTGGGCGTCCATCCAAGCATGGCGTGATTGGAAAGAGGCCCAATCGGGCCCCGACGGCTCGGTTAGGCTCGTTTTAGTGTCGATCGACGCCACTCGTTCTGCGTCGCGGGACGGAACCGTCTCGAAATCGTCCGCCGCATATCTTCGGCCGCGCGTCTCTCCCCTTCTTATATTAGCTGACGACGACCGGCCGACGCAACAAAATGCGATTCCCCTGTTTCTTTGCGCAGGAACGCTTGAGATCTTAACGAGCATCTATTTTCTCTGGAAGAAGCGCTCGATGCTGCGGCTGACTGGGGAGGGGAGGAGAGATTTGAAGGCTTTGAGCTGCTGCTGTTTGGACGATCTTAAAAGATAGTCAGCCAACTGCTTCTACAGCGGCTATTTGGTTCTACTTCGAGACGCGTTTTATGATCTAAACCGCCAGTTAGAAGATGCTGTAATGCTTCAGCAGGCTTGGATGGTGGGAGGGAGGAGGAAGTTGAACGCATTGAGGACTGCTGTACTGTGTATCATTTGACATTTGTAGACTCAGCATTTAGCAAGTCTAACAGTGTCATTTTAAAATATAGTCAACTCTTCCTCTTTATAAATGACTTGTTTACTTCTGTAGCGATCTTTTCTGTATCTTTTGCACCTATTGCACACTATTGGCACCGTCGATTCCCACTTTTATGGCGACCTTTTCCTTCCACACCTTCCCTTCAAGGCCGCTATAAAAACAGTTGAATTGTGCCTGTCGAATGCAGTAAACTTTCAGTTCCAGAGGATGTCTAGACAGCACTCCGCCTGCTCTGTCCCCTGCAATGCCCAGGTTGTTGGTTCTCTTGAAATCGGACCCTTTTCAAAGGTCTGCGCAAACGTCGACTCTGAACGAATTTGTAATGGAGCTCTGTTTGTGATTTACTATCGCTTCCCAATCGATAATCGGCTGCCATCCCCGGTGCTTCGGTGCTTTATGGTGATCCGTTTAATCCAGCCGCAATCTCTGTCCCTCATCCGCTGGTTGGCGCATCCGTGGTGTGCTCAATCTCAGTGGTAAACCCGTGGAATTGGAAATTGCTGGCCAGGCCAGCAGTTTTAGCTTAGCTGTCCTTTTCTTTTCTGTTTCGTGTATTGCAGAGTACAGAGTTCATTTATGGCATCGAGGAAGGGAATTCTAACAGGTGCAAGTTATTTGCTCTTGCGAGATATTTTCATTAGCTCTACGTCCCAGGCATATTATGTATTTTGATCTAGGAATTTAGTTATTATGCTGTTAGTTTCTATTCTTCGTGCTGCTCGCGTTAGGGAACTTACTGTCCCATTCGCGCGCGCGACGCGACAATATAATCAGTGCATTAATTATGTGTAAATTAACTTGCAGGTCACAAATCTCAAGTCGCTGTGTGCGATCTGAAGCAGCTCGCAAAGCTTGAGCGGCAGCTAGTAGCACAAGATCAACAGAAACTCTTTGTCATGATGGACAGTGCCACCGCGGCGGCGCTCCTGTCAGCGCACCAGCACATGAATGGGAACGGCATGAACGGCCAGTCCATCCCCTCCGTGGTCCCCAACGCCCCCATGCCCTTCTCCCAACAGCAGCAGCAGGCCGGCGTCCTCAACGTCAGCAACGGCATCTCCATGGCGTCCACGTCGACGCCCACGTCGCCGTCTTCCGACTCGCAGAACGGCGACACGTCCAAGACCAACCTGATCATCAACTACTTGCCACAGAACATGAGCCAGGAGGAAGTGCGCTCGCTCTTCAGTAGTATGGGCGAGATCGAGTCTTGCAAGCTGGTCAGGGACAAGCTCACTGGTGAGATACTCTAACTTTTTTTATTGTCATCGTTATAATAGGCCGTGTTGTTTAACGACTTTCTAAATGGGGACACTCGTAATGTGAAGAAATTTGCTTAAACCTGCCAACTGTTCAGTCCACTTTATTTTGTAAACCATTACCAATTCGCCATTTGAAAAAAAGAAATGCATTAAGTCGAAATTTTTGAAGGGACACTGCAAGAACTAATCATTTTTACAGATTACGAGTGTTCCTGGAGACTAATCGTCAATATAAAATACGAATTGAGTCATAAAAACATTTGTTCTGGGAATAGAAGCGAATTATTCTTTTTATTCCATATGCATCCAGTATACGATCTCAATGATTTGGGCTAATGGTCGCTGAGAAACTCTTGGGGGTCGCATGATCAACATTTATGTTTGAGAATCGTTTTTTACCTTCTGGTGCTTGCTTACGTATTCCGTTTAAACTTTTACACGTCTCCTTTAATTTTAGATTTGTTAATTTTGACTGTTTGTATTGAAAGCACAAATTTAAATGAACGTACGTGTAATAATATGCTTGAGCGGTGTTTACATGACAACCGTCAATCAAATCTTTCACATGTAATGGAAATCAAATTTACCAGATAATGCAGACGTTACATAAGGCTAATTACTAATTAATATGTTCACTCATTTTCCGAGTCAATGCACAATTTATATGATCTCTGATTTTGTGAGCAAAGCAAATAGATTACAGTTTACTTCCTCTTCTAGTTGCTATATTCAAATTTTGCTAAACTGTTCTGTGGTACTCTAGCGTTCAATCCGAGCTATCCACCCCAACTGTAAAAAAATCTCCAAAAGCTTCAGTTTCAGATGCTATATTCAAATTTTACAAAGCTGTTCTGTCGTGCTCTAGCGTTCAATCCGAGCTACCCACCCCAACTGTCCAAAAATAAGCAAAAGCTTCAGCTTCAGATCAGTTTATCTAGTATAATGCATCCAGCAATCTGTTAGAATTAGCTCAGTGTTTATTGCAAGTAAGCCCTAGTAAATTCTTCAGTAAGCCTAGTGCAGTTGTTCGTAGGACAAACTTCGTTGAGCCGCGGGTATATCGGACTCTGAGATGTACGATTAGCACGCGGAAACTGAAGCCGCACGCGGGAGGGAAGCCAGGAAGCAGTACCGACGTAGGTTTTGAACGCAGTCTGTTGCCGAAGCTAACGACGCGCGGGAATAGAGGAAAAGGGGGACGGCGGCTGTTGCGCGCAGGTACGCAATATGTCCCGGATGGGACGATATGCGCGGACGTCGACTCCGTTGTCGACAGCTGTCGGATACCCGTCGTCCGATATTACCGCAGCTGCCGACTTGGCCCGCGCGCTTTCGACCTAATCACCTTCCGTCTTGCCCGCGTTCTATGTCCGTCTCTTACGTCTCGCGCTCGTCTCTGGTTCCGCCACACGCACGCAATGGGCAGTTTATGTTTAGCAACGATGGACGATTGCGTTTTGCGATCCGTACACACACTGAACAGCTGCGGTCTCAGTTGAGTACTGACCGCTGAAATCACTCTTCACTATGTGCAGAAATGCACATATGGGGACCGGCACAGCAGACAATAAATTACCCATTTTAGCAGTGATGTTCAGGGCCGGCCCGGCCCGGAAGGAAAGTACCGGGCCCGGGCCTGAAAAAACTGACCGGGCCGGGCCGGGCCGATTTTCAGAGAAATTATTGAACGTAACACTTCAAAATTATCGACATGTAGAACAACTTATTTGACTGGGTAGAGTATGCCAAATGTCAATTTTAAGCGATTTTTAACTTGGAAATCAGTCAAATTGACGGCCTATATCTATTTTTCGTCAGCTTTTCCTTCTCTTTCGGTCAGACTGGGCCGGATCCGGGCCGCCCTGGAGGAAAGGGCCTGAAAAATTGACCGGGCTGGGCCGGGCTTTTTTTTGACAAAATTTCCGGGCCCGGGCCGGGCTTTTTTTTCAGCGGAAATCCCGGGCCGGCCCGGCCCGGCCCGTGAACATCACTGCATTTTAGTTCCCTGAAATGTGTTGTTTTTGCACAGATAAGACTCGTCTACTATCGGTGGCTGCTATACTCATAATTTCTGTGACGGTAAAGAGCCTACTGTAGAAAGCATAGTAACCCCAGAATTTTAGATATGCAATAATGACTAAATACCTCTGTTTGCTAAACACTTCGTG
Source organism: Plectus parietinus (assembly GCA_034700205.1). Classification (NCBI taxonomy): domain Eukaryota; kingdom Metazoa; phylum Nematoda; class Chromadorea; order Plectida; family Plectidae; genus Plectus; species Plectus parietinus. The sequence continues at coordinate 2,125 of JAQGCX010000938.1, read as the reverse complement.
GATCAAAGAAGTTTTTATTATTAGAAACACAAAGCTTCATGCTCATTACTTTCTAGCTAGTTGTTCAGAAACAATATTAAGTGGCAGTTTTGGTATGTACTTGCAACATTAGGCTTCTTTGATCCACGACATGTTTAGCAAAAATTTATTTCTTAAGTTAGATTAGCAGAATGCCCGCTCATTCTAGTGAAAATATTCACAAAACAAAAGCAAAATTGAGTCAAATCAAGGGTTGTTTATATACGTTCGTTATTGTTGTACAGTATCTGTGAATGAAAGGAGCGCTCTTTTATGTGAAATTAGATATTAAAGACATTAAGATATTGTGATCTTTCCTTGTAATAATGATATCTCGTGGCTTAGCGCTGACTTTTCGATTACTTGTGGGAGGGGGTACCAAGGCGTGCTTGCTACCGGCAATTATTTCGTTTCACGGCCGACCGCGCCACCTGTCAGCAATTATTTATTTATTACCGTCCCACCATCAATATTCATTCAATTTTCGCGTTGTCGACGTCAGCTCTTGTTTGATAGGTTTCACAGGAACATGCTATCAACTAAGGGACGGACCTATTTCGCTCATATATCTGAAAATAGAAAAAAATAGCTTTCTTTCTTCTCTTAGAGAGCCAGAGATCACTTGGCTTTATTGCGCACAAATGGGAAGTAGTGAAAAAAGTTTATTATCGCAAATAAGTTGAGAATAAGAGAGAGGATTAGGAAAGAAAAAGACAATAAGTGCTTCAGGAAAAGATCACTGCGAGATTTATAGCATTTGACTGAAATAGCTGCGCATTTATCGTTGCGCAAGTTGTGTTCGTCCCATGAAAGATACGATAATAGAAGCAATTAAATACCTTGTCGATTTACCACAGCTGTTAAAAGAAATTATTGAGATTCATATCTTCTTTCTTCTTATCATCTTAGTGTTCGGTACAAAAACGATAAAATACAGTACTATTAAATTAATTTGTTAAAAGCAATTTAAAATAACAATAAATAAACGTTTTTCTTTATCGTGCACGGGTCTCGGATATTTATCTGGGTTCGCTTGTGGTTTGCGAAGTTTTTTGATTGTTATTGTCACACCACCTTGACACAACGCACCATTGTATTATAATTAATTCGATTTCAATTGTTATTATTGTGTCCGACAACTTTTCTTTACGATTGCTTTGCGTTCTCTTCAATTCTTATTATTGTCTGTGTCTCTATTTGCAGGCCAAAGTCTTGGTTACGGTTTTGTTAATTACATTCGCCAGGATGACGCGCAGAAAGCGGTCAGCACCCTCAACGGCCTACGTTTACAAAACAAAACCATCAAGGTATCAGTTACCGTATAACCATTTTCTCTTTCTTCTCTTTGTTATTCGAACTTATCCGTTACTATTCTTCTGAAGCCCGGCTTTCTTCTTGTTCATAGTTTGGTCTGACTACTTATGCATATATCATTTAGATATTCGATTTTCTCGTGTTTAATCATTTAGTACTGCTCGCTCCCAAACTCAACACACCTTTAAGTACATATTTGTGATTTATGTATTGTTGACTTTTGTACTTTCGTTCAAAGCGTTGGCAAATTTCACATATTCTTTTCAATATTATAAATGTCGAATGCAAATCGTTCTTTTGGGCTTGGTATTTTGTTTTCGTTGTTGAAAACGTGGAGAGACTGGGATAGAAAATGGAAAACTTTGGGGATTTTCACACATTTGACCTGAACGAGCATAAAAATTATCATTTCATTCAGAAAGCAAACTGTTCACACTGCAAATATTGTGTGACAATTGTCGCATTTTGCACAAAATTTTTCATAGAATGCTGAAAAATTAATGTATTGAGACCAGTGTTGTTTCAGTAAACTAAATCTGAAGTCAGTAAAGTAAAGTCAGTAAAGGTAAAAGTCTGTAAAACCAGAAAAAAGTCAGTAAAGTCAGTAGTATACTGAAACAACCCTGTTTAAGACTCTTTCGATTTCTCTGATCCATTAGCATTGAAAAGTGCTCTTGGAAAAACAAATCGAAATAGCAGTGAAAACTACAATGTAACATCTGATCCTATTGTATTAAATTATCAAGCAGGGAAAATAAAAGTAGCTGTGATTACTGTTCTTGTAACGTGGTAT
>JAQGCX010000937.1:0-13059 GCA_034700205.1 Plectus parietinus | reverse complement strand
AGCAGTGCATTAACATTTTGCTGAATCAGCCATTTTGGTACAAAGCATGATTGTACATTCATTACGGATTTCACAGAACGAAAGTGCTCGTCGTAAATAATTGGACCAATAACAGGTATTCTATGTGACATCATATGTATCGTGCTCCCTTCTTTTGTGATCTACAAATTCAATACGCATTTGCGGGACAATGTGGAAAATGATCGATTTTTCACGTAACTTCAAAACCACTATCGTAAGATAGTTTGATCGGGTCCAAAAACCCAACGGCTCCACTGAGTATAAAGCCCGAAAATGAGGGAAAATGTGCAATCACAGTCATTCAGTTGAAGATGATCATTAAATATCTTTTGGTTTGACAACCACTTTCCGTTAGTTCTGTTTCGTTTCGAACGCGTTCATATGCTGCTTGGGGAAAAATACTTCTGAAGTTACTGTACTTCCCTAACCGAATGCGTGTGTGTTCAATTGCTACATCAAACTTATTGTTCGGTTCAAAGGCATTGAGGACAAAGGTTGCGTGTCCCCTTACTGAGGCAACTATTATGTAAAATCGAAAATGCGGACTCTCTCCATTTGCTTTATCAACAACTTTTACAAAACAAAACAACCACATAAATAATACGTGGATGTCAGTAGAGAATAAAATATAAATACACACAAAAAAATAAAAGAACAACAACTATGGGCTATTCCAAACGTTTACCAACATTACACAAATTTCACTGATGTTGCATAGACAGGCGGCAAACAGTTTGCAGCAGCACTGCTTTGCTTTCAGCAAATGTCACTTTTAATCGTGCTAAAAACCAACACAGACTCAATGGCGGTCGAAATGGACATTGACAACGGTAACCTCGCAAGGTTTCAACTATAAAACGTACTGACTGACGGACCAATAACAAAGGTACAATTGGTTGATTAAAAGCACTTCGTTTGTGGCTTTTGGAGGCGTATTGTGAGTTACACAAATATAACTGGGATAGCAACAAGCTCAAATGAGGCCCATATTCGACCTTAATCGAGAAGAAATGACAAAAATGCATCTGATTGATGAATGAATAATTGTTGGTTACTGTATTGATGCTACCGTATATCCAAACGGTTTTTAAGGCAATCATTTTTGGAGCATTGCAAAGAGAAGATATCTGTTGATCAATAGCAATTGTAAGAAATGTTATTTTCGACCATGTCTTCGACAGAAAACAATCATTGCAAAGCGTGACTTTTGTGAACGCAACACTATTGTTTTTCGAGCAATAAATATGGATCAGAAAGCAAACTCGTAACCGTATAAGGTGAACAATTAAAGAATAATAATAATGCGGTTCCAACGGCAAACAGGACTGGGACTTGGGCGCAGAGCAAGAATAACTCGATCGATACAAATCCATTATACTTGAAGAAGATGCTTCCTATATCCGAGTAATGTCCCGTATTCAGGCAATGTCCACCACGGTGGTCGCCAATTTCGAACCATTCCAGACCGTCTTGTACTGCTCCGGCACAGGACATTCCTTCTGAAAAATGAATAGGAAATAGTTGAGAGTGATAACGATAAATTTAGAAATATCGCCTCATGTGTTTCATTTTGAAAGGGGACGGTGCGCCGAAAGCAACGCAAAAAGCTACAAAAAGTAGTAATCATAAGTTCTACCCATCACACGCAACCCATTGTAAGAAAATATCCAATCAAAAACGCTCCTGTCAAATAGCACACAACGAATGTTGAATACCAATAGTACCAAATAGTGCGAACAAGTCGCGAATAAAAGGTTGGAGTACAAAACTTCCAATGCGTAGCAATACATAGGCTGTTCTGAAAGTTTCCGAATACTCAAGAACCTACGACCCAAAGCGGGCTCTTTTCCTGGGCTCTATTGAGGACCACTCCAGAACCAAGTCTAGAAATTTCCTACCACTACCGCCCTACCGCTCATCAGCAAAAGACTTTAGTGTGTGTCGAAATCTTTCCTATAGCGACGTTAGCAATGGAGCTTTCCCGTGTTAATTTTCGCGCGATGATGTTTTACGATTTCAAACGTGGGCTAAATTTTCATCAGAGCATTTGCGGTCACCAAACTTTCATGGCTCTGTTGAAAATTTAGCCCACGTTTGAAATCGTAAACATCATCGCACGAAAATTCACACGGGAAAGCTCCATTGCTAACGTCGCTATAGGCAAGATTTCGACACACACTAAAGTCTTTTGCTGATGAGCGGTAGGGCGGTAGTGGTAGGAAATTTCTAGAATTGGTTCTGGAGTGGTCCTCAATAGAGCCCAGGAAAAGAGCCCACTTAGGGTCGTAGGTTCTTGAGTATTCGGAAACTTTCAGAACAGCCCTCGTATGGAAAGTTTTGCAAACATTAGGCGATTTCAGGGCAGAGTCTGCGATAATCCCATTTATTCCTAATCCTGTAACACCCCAGAAAAGATATCGCCTAAGCGGCAAATAGTTCTCTCGCACGAAAGGGGATTGTGCGCTCAGATTATAATAAAGTCGCTCGCTCCATCTTAGTCCGGTTATTTGCTGGGGAGGAGCTACAATGAAAACGTCGGCAATCGGTCGGGGGTGCCATGCAAGCCATTTCAAATTTTCGTTAATCGCTGCGGAATAAACAAGCGCAAATACGAGTTCATGAGTTAGCGTCGTACCAAAATTTTTTGCACAACGCAATATTTTTTGTCCTCCCGTTAAAAACCCTAATTTCCGCGCTAGCCGTGATAAGACAGAAATATACGGTATTTGCAACTCAGACTGGTTTTCCACGCGCCTATAGTATCAATATCAGTACTAAAATTTGAATTTTCGCGCCAAAATACCGTATTTTTTCCTGCCTTCGACGTGAGAGCAGATTAACACCCCAAAACACCTATGACCCCCCCCCCCCCACCAAACACCATAACCAACTGTCGATTTGATCAATGAAATGTTTGCTTACGAATTCTCCGTCGGGGGTGGGAACGAGGATGTTCATCTCGGACGACTTGGACGTGACGATCTCGGCGTTGATCGATTCCTTGCTCAGGTACACCTGACAACCGTCCGTCTTCTGGATCGACAGCGTCGGCATCGGCCCCAACGTCTGCAAATTGTTCGCGTCAATATAACAAATACAATTCAACATTATCGCCATTTATTATTTGGCAGATTTTGCTTTTGGCAACAAATAATTGATCGTTTGGAAGAACAAAACCAGTTCAAAGAGTACGCACGAATTTTCAAAACCTGTTCACTTTGTGTCACAGAGCACAATTAATTCAAACCGTAAAACACACTGAACAATAATTGAAGATAAAAATTTTTTCCAGGAAAAATTTAAAAAATGAACTTCAAAGTATAATGAATCCATAACCGACCTGCACTTGAACACTCTGGCAGTTGATGATTTCCACTTGCGAGAGCAAACTATCGAAGACGACGCTGGTTTTCTTGCAAGAGTCGAGCGTGATCGAGTTGACCTTGCCCTTGATCTGGATGACGGAGTCGGTGCACTTGTAGATGTACACCGTCTGTTTCATATCCTTCACCTCAACCACCACCGCCTTGTTGCCTTTGTGGTACTCCTGCAAACATCCAAATGCCAATATATATTATTCAGACAAATTTGCACGGAAAAGAAACCAAACAAAAATCATTGCAAGATAAACGTGAAATGGATGAGAAATTTGAATAAATAGGAAGGATTATCAAAATATGCCTCAAGATTCTACAAAAGAGTGCCAATTTGAGTGACATTATGTCAATTTACCAATTGTTTGGAGTGGTTCTGTCAAATATTACGTATCCAAAATGACGTTTTAACGGGGCCAAAAGCGAACAAGGAGGGAAAAGTACCACTGATGAAAAACCGGACAAGTGCACAAATTTTTCGAGCCGGGTCGATGTGCTCTTATCCGGTTTTGACTGTATTAAGAAAATTGAGTGTGTTTGCACCTGCGTCCATTTCAAGGACTTGAAATTTTTGAAATGGATTTTGACATAGTCGTGTTCATCAATTGCGGTTCAATTTCAAACGAGTATTTAATGATTCAGGCTACGCAGCCAAAAGAGCGTTGAAAGCACGCGAGAGGAGGGATTTGTGTAATAATCAGGCTAAGCATCGCGCGTGCATACCGTACACAGTGTTGCAAGCCATTCCAAACGTTTCAAGTCGTTGAAATGGACGAAGGTGCAAACGTACTCAATTTCTCTAATAAATGGTTGCGCAACTTACCACGTTCCACTGCTTTCCGTTCTCGAGCTCCGTTTTTGGCGGCGGGTCGGGTTTGGCACTTTGCGCCGGCGATCCGCTCGAGCTGCTGCCCACAGCGCCCGCCACCACCGGACCCTGCGTCTTCAGCGCCGGGTTCTTGTGCGTCTGCATGTCGGCCGTCACCTGCAACACGAACATTACTCAGTTTATTGAATTCAAAAAATCTGCCCTATTTTCGGAATTAGTAGTGCAGGCGGAATAGTAGTGCATCTACTACTATTTCCTACATATAATTCTATTTGGTAGTCTTCTACAACATACAAAATGGGGACAAAAATCACTTGTGTCCAAATGTGCCCTGTGGAATACATTTCAACGTCATTTACTGACATAGGAGCTATAAAATGACGCATATCTGATCAATTTTGAGAGAATTTTTCCAAAAATTCCGTTTTTTTACGCAGCAAGTTGTGAATATTTTCTCAGGAAGATGTGGAAATAATAGTAGTTCAGGGTCTGGGAGGCTTAAAATAAAGAGTAGTGCTGCACTACCATTTCCGAAAATACTGTATCAGCCATTGCAGGAAACGAACAACACGCAATGAATGATACATTATAATAATTGTTGAAATGAACAAATACATCAGTAAGTAAGAGTTTGGAGTCAATAACAAAGCACAAGACTGAGCATGTGCACCAATTAGAAGAGAAAAGTTTCGAAAAGTGTCTTCAATTAGGATAAAAACAAAATGCAATTATTGCAAATAAATAGTATCCATTTAAATTGTCTTTTTGGGGCGAAAAAGGAACTACCGATGAAAATAAGAATAAATACGGTAAACAGACCTTCTTAAGTCCTTTGGTGACGTCGAGACCCTTGTTGAGCTCGGCGAATAGCGCCTCGCGCGTGTCGGACGATCCCGACGACTTGGCATCGAACAGTCCGGCCGGAAGCGACGGAGGTGGAGGAGGGGGACCGCCGGCTGGGGGAGGCGGCGGACCACCCGCACTCCCTGAACCACCAGGGGAAGAACCCTAAAAAACAAATGCCCATTAATAAATACCATCAAATTACATTTTCACATTGCAGAACAATCACAACGTTTCACAATAACATGGTATAGATTTGTTTCCGGTTTAGTCTAACGTAATATAATATCGATTGGTTTGTTCTGTGAAGTGACACCATTAGCTGTGTCGATTTCGCATCATATTACACGCCAGAACAACTGCTGAGGGTGTATGTTAGATATTTCGATCCAAATGCAAAGCATTGAATCTAATCGTTAAAATAAAAATTAAATTTTAACGCAACAAAGGGTCCATTTGCTGCATAATACAGATAAAATTCAAGGAAAGATATCAAAAGATATCAAAAAGACAACATAACAGCTCAATTATTCAAATGACAACGACTAGCTCACTTAACGTCCAGATAAGGATCTCAATTTTTTTGGAATTCCAAACTAAAACCTCAATCATTTCAGACTTTCTAAACAATTTAAAAAAAAGATCTTCGCTGATTAAATTATCTCAATCACAATAGCGTCACGGACTATTTGCAATTTGAGCACAAAAAAGAACGAATCAACAACAATAAAAGCGGAGCTAGAAGAGAGACCTGTTCGACCAAGTTTGCCTCGTCTCCGGAATATCCGCCGGACTCGGAGTAGTCATCGTCGTACTCTGACTGGCTTGAACTGCTGTACTGCGAGTTCTTATTCCCCATTTTCTTTCCTCACTTTCTTCCCAATTTCACACAATTTAGGGCACTCTACAGGACGGAATGCTTATACACACAAAAATTGAGAAAAAGCTCACGCGCACTGAATTTCGATGTGCACACATGTGCCAAGAATGAAAGGAATCTACAGAGTATCGATTTTGAACGCACGCTATTGGTCCGCGGACGATTTTGCCGCAATCGTGACGGGACACATTATTTGTTGAATCTCGTTAGCGCTGCTGCGGCAGTAATTGAATTTTCGGCTCTTAAGCTTCTTCCCCGCCTATCGGAGAGCATTCAACCAGAAGAACTGCTTCATTCAGACCCTCTGCTATTTCTACTCTAGTTCTATTTTTTCGCACGTCATGTTCTGATTAATTTTTGCAAATTTTTCATCCTACTGTATAGTTATAAATTTTACGTTATGAACACTTACTGGAGCTGAATTCCAAACGAGTCCAGTGGTATGTGTTTGGCGCACGTATGTCTGCAAGGCGCCCAATAGCTGCAGCCAAGACTTGACCCAGTCGGCGTGGACTTGGTCGCCATCTTTGTTATCCTTGAGCACCCGATTCGTGAAGAACATGGCCGCATCGGTACATTCTTTGATGAACGGAGCAGGCGTCGGCTTCTAAAACATACAATACTGTTTTAAGTGTTGTTCTGTGTGTTGTCGATATGTCGATGATAAATTACAGGGTCTTCTAAAGAATTACTCCAATATTTTAAACTGATGGTATTCACCGGAGAGTGCACAAAATGACATCATTTATGGCTCGTTGGAAAGCCTGGACAAGCCAGATTTGTGTGACTTTTTTTTTAAAGTTTGCATATAGTGTCACTGAGTTACGGTTCATCAAAGGTTTTGATGCGATCGCTTGTGTGCGCAATATGGAAACGGGTGGTTTTGTATTTTGAATAATTCAGCCAAAACGGAAGCAATTAAGCTGAAACTCAATAGATTTACTCTCCAAAGGACAGGATTTTTTTGCAAAAAAAAATTAAAAAATTAGATCACTCGGTTGATGAGAAACGGCCCGACAAAAACAACATGGGAATGCCTCAGACATGGGCATCAGGGGAGTAGGATGTGGAATATGTTCGCAGGGGTCTTTCTCGGCCACAACTTAACCGTTTGAGCTGATCATAGACTTTTTGAATAGAGAATGACATCGGCTACAACATATTGAAAAATGACAAGAATTCATGCAACTGATGGCGGGAATTCAAAAGTTTACTTCAAGGACACGCATCAAAACCTTTGATGAACGCTATCTCAGTGACCCTATATGCAAATTTTTCAAAAAATATGACACAAAAATCTGGCTTGTCCAGGCTTTCAAACGAGCTATAAATGATGCCATTTTGCTATAAATGATGCCATTAACCGTACCACATTGACCCAGTAAACGGCCTGTAGACCCTCGCTAACGGAAGACAAATGGTTGAACGGTGGTGTGTTTCGTTTCGATTCGCGGAACTCTCCGATGTTGGTCAGAATAGTGACCGTGGGAGTCAGTAGCACCGCTTTTTGTTCATCGTTGGGCTCCTTTTGTCCGGCTGCTTTGCACAGGAACTGGCGTTGAGCGGCGAAAATCTCCTTCACCTTCTTTCCCTGAACAAATGGAATTCTTTCATTATTCAACAGGTCAGCAGACCCTAATGCCATAACTTCAGCAAAAGAGGTACTGGGGCTGGGGACTGAGAATTGGGAAATTCGACGGGAGGGATAGGAGAGTTCATACTGGAATGGAAATGTCTGTCTGAGTGTACACATACAGTTGCATTTTTGTCTGGGGTGCAAATGTTTCCCATATCCCCTCGCTAGACATGTAACACCAATACCCAATACCCAATAGCAATACTATTGGGTTTTTTACTATTGCTATTGCTATTGGATTTTGACTATTGCTATTGGGTTTTTGAAAACTGACTATTGCTATTGGGTATTGGGTACTGTTATCTTCTTCTCTACTAACAGCTCTGTCACTGTCAGCTTGGTCATTCATTCTCAAATTATCAATTCTCACAATCAAATTTTTGCCTCTGGCAGTCAAAACCGTTCAAGACTTTGCCTCTGGCGGTAAAAAGTTGTTCAAATTTGTACCTCCAACGGAATTTTGGAAATTCCAAATAATTTTTGCACTATTGGGTATTGGGTTCTTACTATTGCTATTGCTATTGGGTATTAGGTTTTCGAATTTTGACTATTGCTATTGAGTATTGGATATTGGGTTCCATCCACTATTGGGTATTGTTACATGTCCAATCCCATTCCATTAGAAACGCAGAAGTAAAACTACCGACCTTCTTAGAAAAAGCGGCGTGCACCACTCGATTTCCAGTGAGCGGATCGCTTTCGTTGATCAAGTCGGGCGAAGAATCGAGAAGCGCCTTGATCACGCTTAAGACAGAACAGTGGAATAGTGTTCGACAATGAAAAAGCTAACTCGACGCAATGCCACGTCGATTGCATGGCGGTGAACAGCGGATTGACACCGCCGCCGCCGAGAAGTTTCAGCTGAGCGCCAAACATGGCCAGTTTCGCCGAACAGCGAGCATTGGCGTGGCGAATCGAGTACAACAAAGGACCGTATCCATCCAGATTGACGGCGTTGCTCAAATTATGGGTCAGCTCGTGCGCCCAAAGCACCTACAAGGTTACACACTTTATTATTACAAATTGGAGATCCCCCAACACAAGTATACGGCCATACCTGTAACCGAGGGGGACCTAGCTACATACAGGCCCCCCTGGCCGGGCCCCGTATGTAGCTAGCTACACCCACCCCCACTCGCCGCCGAAGGCGGCCGAAAAAAGGTAAGGGTCCCCCTTGTGATTGCGGCAGAAGGTCGCAAAAAAAATTGAATTTTTGAATTTTGACCAAAATCCCGACGCGAAGTACCGTACCCGGCCGACCTCCCCCCGGTCGCCGGTCAGAGTGTAGCTGACCTCGGACCAGCGTTATAGGTATGTATACGGTCCACCTCCGTTTGGTAGCCCTACCGTAATCTGACCTACTGTAAATTTGGTCCACCATATGTGGTGTGTTTGCTTATTTTTTGGGCTTAGGCTTAGTGAGCCGTCTCTCAGTAGCCTATACTTGGATTGGGCCACAAACCAAGCACTAGTCTGACGCACCTGGCGTGACATTCTTTGGAGCGCACGATGAACTCCATCAGATATCCGAGCGTTTTCAGAGCATTCAGCGACTTTTCGTGACTCAAATCGGCGTGGACGATGTAGTCTTTGAGCGTGGGTATGAGTTTTCTGAAGGAAAGTGTGAGAGAAAATGCAGAGCAAGTTGAATAAGGAGACAGTACTCGAAGGCGACCGCCGAGTGGAATTCCGTGCGGACGTATGAATCGAGCACGGGTTTGAAGTTTTGGTACCGCGGTTCGTCGATCAAGCGCAGAACAAAAACCTGCCAAATCGCCCATTATTATCAATCCAGAATCAAAATTATTACCAGCGCATCGAAGACCAGAGTGTCGAATTCATCGCTTGCCGCCCAAATGTCGAACAGAGCGTCCAGGAAGTGAGCGATGAATTTCACCAGTTCAGTGCCAATACGGTCGCCTTCCTTTCGCACTATCGTCTCCAAGCGTTGCCGAAGGTACATCTTGTTCATTTTCCATTTCAGAACGTCCAACAGTTCGACTGAAACAAAGGAAATGATCTACAAGGTAATAGCGTGCGGAGATACGCTAACAAAAGAGAAAAGATTCACAATGAGGAATATAAAATGAAAATAGTAATTGGTGAATTGTATGAAATGCAATCAATTGTTATTTGACTCCTGGCGTCATGCGGTTGACTCGACAGATATGGAGTGTGTTGTCGCTACTGGTCGCGGTGCGGTTGGTCGAGGGGGTCGACGACTGTCAGAACACCGAAGTACTCGAGACGTCGCATCTCGCCGACAGCGGCGTCGAACTGGTGTTCGTCCTGGACAAGTCGCTGCAGCCCGAGAACTTGGCGTTCGTGGTGCGCATATACCAGTTGATCGCCTGCTACATCGAGCAGCCGAAGACGCTGCCGTCGGTGATCGGTTCGGTGGTGGTCGATCAGACCGGCGTCGCCATCATCCCTTTGCGTGCGCGATCCAGAGCCGAGCTCAATGCCGCATTCCAGGACATCTCCAACCGCTCCAGCTCGCTACACGACCCCTCGAGGCTGACGGCCGCCTGCGACGCGGTCGAGCGAGTCGCCGCGCGGCTCGGTCCGCAGCTTCGACCCACCGCTATCAAACAAATGGTCATCGTCGATGACCGACTGACTCGGCGCGCATGTCCACTGCTCACCGCCTCTTCCGCGCCCGCTGGATGGCAGCTCAAGCCCGTGCTCAGTCGCAGCAACCCGCAGCTGCGCAAGAGTCGCGAATTCGACGCGTTCACCAAGCTCAGCGCCGTCCGTCGCTTCGCTCGCACTCTCATAGGGTTCCCTCCGCCAAAAATTGAGCGCAAACAACAAGAGACCGGCGACAATCATCAAGAACCGAAAGCCCCACCAATAATAGTGGCCACCACGATCAAAGCCATCAAAGAGGATGCCTCCAAAGTGACCAGAAGCACAGAGAAGACCATTACTTTGCCAGCTACAACGCAGCCACCTACCACAGCACCAACTACCACAACACCACCTACCACAGCACCAACTACCACAGCACCAACTAACACAACACCACCTACCACAACACCAACTACCACAGCACCACCTACCACAACACCAACTACCACAACACCAACTACCGCAGCACCACTCGAGACCACATCATCACCAACAACACAAAAACAAACGAGTGCTGAGTCTCCCGCGACCAAATCCTTTGAGAAGTTGGTCGCGACCGTCACTGAACCTCCTTCGCCGACTAGTCCAACAACAGATACAACTGCCAGCACTGCGTCACCTTCGACCAGTTCAAATAAACAAACAGCTACCACTACGTCGCCAATTACTGATACAAGCGGTGTGGCACAGCCGACAGATTCCTCCACTAAATTATTTGCCGTAGTCCCTGCGACGAGAAGAGTTTCCGTCACGACAACTTCATCAGTGGATGCGAAACTATCAACAACGACTGACACGAAGCCAGGGGAGAGCGTGTCGCCGACTCGTGGTCTCGATTCAACCGACAGCGCCGCCGACCAGTCGCCCACTGTATCGTCCATCGAAGTCGCCGGCGCCAGCAGCCTGCCAGCAACGACGAACGGTACCAATGGGAACAACACACAAGTGGGCGGAACGACGGCGGCTCTCGACGGCGGCATGGCCAGTTGGCTGGTGGCAATTATCATCTGCACCGCCATCGTCCTCCTGCACATCATCGTGCTGGGCATCGTCATCTTCATCCGGCGACGCCGCAGCAAGCGTGAGGAGAAGACGATGCAAGACCCGTCCGACGCCGTGGACGAGTCTGCCGAGCCGTTCAGGCAGAGTTTGACGGCCAACACGTCGGACTTGCAGAGTGCGCTGGACAAACTGCTGTCGTCGTCGCCGAGCTCTTCGGACACGAGATGGACGGTGCCGGTCGCGTCCATCGATCTGACGCCCGCGCCGTCGCAGCCCAACGTCGTGTCGCCCAACTTCGGCAGCCATACCGACCTGACCAGCGACCAGTCTGACCCCCTCGTCCCGATCGACCTCAGCGACCGCCAGCAGCCCTACTCGCCCTACAGATACTAGTTGCATGTCCAACTGATCCCGTTTGCATCGCTACTGGTACCAGCGACTCGTTCAACTGTTCGAATAAAACGTGTCCAGCTGATGCTCCTGTCCCTCCTACAGTTCACACTACACCAATAGCACACAATCAGTGTTGTCTTTTGCTAAGTCAGTAAAGTAAGTCGGTAATTAGCCAATACAATGAGAGAACAATATGGCATCGGCTAATTACCGACTTAGCAAAAGACAACACTGGACAAAATATGAACTCCACAATAAAGAAAATATTTGCAAATAAGATCGTAGAAAACGGTAAATTGCAACGCAAGTCATACCATTGTGTGTGAGCGACGTGGAACAGGTGAGCGTCTTGACGGTGAAAGAACTCTTGTCCGAATAGACAAAGCCAGTCATTTGCGGCTTGCTCTGTGTCTGCGACTGTTTCAAATCGCCTTTTGAACTTGGCAGATTAGTGTAGGAAATGTCCTTTTCGTCAAATTTGTTTGCCTCGATCTAGACAAGAAATCATAAGCGTCTGATTAAAATCGGCATTAATTCGATAAGCACCTTATAGACGAGAAGTTCATGAACGCCATCTTCGAGCAGTTTAGTTCCTTCGAGCAGTTTCAAAAACGCAACTGCGAACGGTCCCTTGTCGGGTTTGTTCTTGTCGCTGCTGCGACGGTGGCCGAAGGCTATTCTGATATGCACATCTTTCGATGTATCGTCCGGAATACAAATCTAAAAAACAGAATTCGTTTATACTAGTAATTTCTACGAGAGTTAACCGGAATTTAATGTTGTTCAAACAGAAAGAATGATGTTCATGAGACTGGTTAAATTTTGCTGCTTAAATATTATTGAGTATCATTTTTTATTATGGTAGAGAGCAGGAAATAATCATTTCTAGTAATGGTCACACAACGAAATTGGTCGCAACCATTTTCGGTATACGGTGCGACTTCAAAATCGGGTTAACTCTCGTATAAATTACGAGTATAGTAATCGTACAGAATACATAAGTTTAGCACAAGCACTAACCTTGACTGTCTCGAACCATTTCGGTTTGTCATCGTGATAGAAAACCAGACTGGGATAAGTAGCCATCTTCGATACGCCATCGGCACCAACGACCACAATGCTCTGAACCAATTGGTAACAAAGAGGACTACACATTTGACTAGGGCTGTAACGAGGACGGGGATGGGGATGGGGAAAAGTCAAAAACCGGGGAACGGGGAAAAATTTAATGAAAAATTTTTTCATTGATTTTTACATTCATGCACATTTTCGCACTGTTTATACTTTACATTTTTACAAACTGGGAGCGAAAATCATCAGTCTGTCAATCCACAAACATAAAACAGAAGTTCAAGCAAACCTTTTTAAGCAAAGCACAGACGGGGAAAAATCAAAAGTCGGGGATGGGGAAAGTACGGGGATGGGGAAAAACCAAAAGTCGGGGATGGGG
>JAQGCX010000936.1:0-13069 GCA_034700205.1 Plectus parietinus | reverse complement strand
GTTTTTCGATCAATAAAATTCCCCGTACCACCTTTTGTGTGGGTCCGGGGAATTCTCCGTGGTAACACTAAAAGTGACTAATCACAGGGTGGAGATGACCGCGCCACGCGGGAGCCAAGCCAAGTGTTTCAATCCCGATTTGATTGTCGCTTAACACATTAAAGGAACGAGCGCCCCCTGAGTTCTAAGCTCTGAGTGGATAGTGAAATGACCCCAATAAAAAACCCAATCGACAACGCTCCTGCTAATTGCTTAGTGTGTAAGGGTGGTCATTTTAAAAAATCAATTATTCTAGCTAATTTAACAACTATAAATTGCAGGAGTTTGGGCTGCACAATCGTCGAAATGCTCACTGGTGAACCTCCTTACTGGAATCTGTTCGAAAACGAGTTCCTGGCTTCCGTTGAAGCTCGCATCTTGTTTTACGATCCAAACAAGATGGTCCCACATTCCACCACTGCAATGAAGCTGTTCTTGTCGTTTTTACTGCAAAGCGATAGAAGAAAACGTGTGCAGAATGGTTCAGATGGAAAAACGAAGCTGAAGCAAATATTTCATGAATGAACCGCTAAGACGATCATTGGATTCCGTGAATATAATGATCTGCTTGAGCCGTTTTGGCAGCTCAACAAGACAATGCTTAAATGAATGATTGGCTTACTGATAAAAGCAGAATCTGTTGGGTTGATGTGATGTTTGAAGATCGGAATTAAAAGTCCGCATTCCATGCTCCTCCAGTCCAAAGTGATACAACTATTATACATAACGGAAAAATTATATCCTTTCTTTTATTTTTTCCTCCGCTCTCATGATACATAATTGTGGAATTTATATGCATTTTACGCTGTGTTTTGATTCCTGTTAATTTATGCTCTGTTTGACAACAGTTGACGCGGCTGTTGATTATTGTTGGTGTTTTTAGTAAAGATTTAGTTTCAAAACAGATGACTAGTTTGCGCGGATTTCGTTGTCAACAAATGAAGTGAATACAATAACAGCAAAGTAGTGTACTCTCCACAGGCTTCTAAACATGATCAAGGTTCCATTTTTGTAGGGGATCTGTCGGGTTGGTGTGGTTTTTGAAGAATGGAAGAATAAATACGCATTCATACGTTCCTTCAGTCCAAAGTGATACAACTGTTATACATAACGATAAAATTATATCCTCTCTTTTGTTTTTCCACCGTTCTCGCGATGCGTAATTATGAAATTTATATGCATATTACGCTGTGTTTGACAGCAATTGACGCGGTTCTTGATTATTGTTGGTGTTTAGGTATAGATTCAGTTTCAAAATAGTTGAGGCAGTGTGCTATCCACAGGCTTCTAAACATGATCAAAACGGTGTAATTCAAGATTGAATTTATTGAACAGAATCTCTTTCCATAACACATTCGTTCGAAATTCCTTGTTCAGTGAGTATTTGGTGCGAATTCTGCATTCAACGCGTACGTGCAAAGGGGAACCCCGTAGCGCAGTTTCTCATAAAAACTGGAGTTTTGTCTGCAGCTGGCTGGCAAGCAGGCGGGCAACCCCGGCTGTCGAGCGGAACAGATGCGTGGTTTGCGGGGACAAAAAGTGTTTTCGGCGAACGGGCAATCCCTTTCCCCTCCCACTCGGTCTTTTCTGCCTGCTGGAGTTCGGAGCAGCCGCGACTGGCACGACCATTATTCCAAGCCGGTTTTCTCGGCACCGGTTTGTTTCCAGCTTCTTTCCAGCCCGGACAGGCCGAGCTTCCTGGTTCTTTGCTCAGATCTTGTCCCAGCAATTTTCCAATCGTTTTCGTTCATATTGTAGGGTAATCGTGCACAGGTACCCTTGAGGTTCGAGGTTGGGGGGATTCGCTAGTTCTAAGTTCCAAAATTCGAGGGGATCGTAAATTTGAATAACCAAATTAGCCAAATTCGATATTTTTGGGTCACCATTCAAAAGATTCAAATTTTCGCCCAACATACCGTTTTATTTTTCCTTTGGCCGATTTTTGAGAGCGCGCGGCTTTCTGATTAACACAAGACTATTGATAATACCGTTCTCAAATTCAGCAGGAGATCAATAATACAAGATTATCGATTGAAAGGGAAAATAAGGAGCAACGGAATGGAGGTGTCGACGTTAAACAACCAAGGTCACAACCATCATGGTACCATGTCGCCTAATGCCAACCACTGGGTGTGTCCGTGTACCGGCGAACACGCCATTTCTGAAATCAAGAATGCAGAAGCACTTAAAGCAGCATTTTACCCCCACTTTTCATTGTTCCAATGCCCTTGTGCAGCAGAAAAGTGCGCCGACGATGAAGTAAGCGGAACCTTTTATTTACTGCAAAAACTGAAGATAATGATGGCTAATTTGCATTTTGTTTCAGTGGTCACCACCAGAAAGCTACATGAAACTGGAAGTTATCGGTCAAGGAGCGTTCGGCACAGTGTATAGGTGTTACGACCGAAATGCAAACCGTGAATTTGTTCTGAAAAAAACGCAAAAGAGCGCAACGGTACGAATTTTTGAAATTCTGCTTATTAAAATCTTTTGATGGCTTCCACAATAATGGAATTGGTTTGTAAGAAAAAACAACGGCCTTTCATAAAAATAACAGATGTCTCAATTCGTATTCCTTAGTTTAAATTGTATAATAATACGTTTGGAATATGCAAGCGGCTCAATAACTTCTTCGTTTTAGAACAGCGAAATTGCTCGAAACGAGGTTGAAACGCTGAAATGCCTGAAACATTCAAACATCATCGAGTATTATGGCAGTTCTGTTGGAAAGAATTCGATCAGCGTTCATTTGGAATATCTGCCAGGCGGATCATTGTTGAAAAAAATCACACAAAATGGACCGATTCCTGAGGGCAATGCAATGAAGTATCTGCCGCAGATCATCGAAGGATTGGAGTATATCCATTGGCAGGGAATCGTCCACATCGATCTGAAATGTATGGTATAGTTCCAACCTTCTATTATAAAAGCGGTGGTCAGTAAAACCTGAGTCCATTTCACGGCCTGCGCGCAGTTGTGGGAACGCGCGCGCCTTCCTGCTCATCATTTGAGGTCATAATTCAGAACAACACGCGATCGTTCAAAATGCGCATATGTGCCATCGGTACCGAAGCCAGAGGTCTCTACCGCCTTAACTGTCCGCAGGTTGCGAATGGACTCAGGTTTCACTGACTCGAGCCCACTCTTATAATATTAGCAGTCTCCCTAACCGTACCATTGGTAATTTTTCAGGCGACAACATTCTTCTCGACGACAATGAAAATGTCAAAATTGCCGATTTCGGGTCGGCGGTGAAGAAATCTGTGCATGGCGGCAGCGACATGTTCTGTCCCTCGGACGCTCAGTTTGGCGTTTCTCTCTACTGGAGCTCTCCCGAAATCCTGAATCATGAAGAGTTCGACCAGTCTACGGACATTTGGTTTGTGGCATTCATTTCAGTAAAAATCCCAGCCGCCCTTTATTCCTGAAAATGTATTTTGCGTTAACTAAGCATATCTGTTTGCTGAATGCTGACCCTTTATTGTACATTTTGCAGGAGTCTGGGCTGCCTAATTGTCGAGATGCTCACCTCCTTTCCACCATTCTGGGATCTGTTCGAAACCGAGTTTCTGGCATCGGTTGAAGCTCGTATCCTCACCTATGACCCATACAAGTTAATACCAAACGCCAGCGCTGCAATGAAACTGTTCCTAACGTTCTTGCTCGAGCACGACAGAAATAAAAGATTATCCAACGGTGCGGAGGCGCGTTCAAAGCTGAAACAAATCTTTTCGTTGTATTTGGCCTGTTTTTATCACCGCTTGTTTGGATTTCAAGACGAGTCCTATGTTTGACAGAAACTGTTTCGTTTGTGCCCCTCTTATGTACTTTATGCTAATACTTTATGCTTTTGTACACGTAATATTGTTTTGAAGCTATTACCTCCGATTTCTGTTTTCCTTGTGAACTTTATTCATGTATGTTTTCTTCGCTTGTTCATTGTTGGATTTATGTCAATGTGTTGCCTATTTATGCATATTTATGCCAATGTGTTGGTTGGCTTTTTCATTATTGGATTCAGCATGATCTAATTGTACAGAAGAATCTATTTTTTCTCGGTAGTGTTTACAGCCCCTACCGATTTTCCGTGCAAAGAAGTCGAAAACAACGTCCTAAATTTTAATGTTCACAATGCAATCAAACACTCCCGTACAGTACCATCACTCATACTGAATACTATTTATTTTAGCGCAGCCAAAAAGCTTGCAAGAAAAACCGGCCAAGCACAGAACATGTACCAGTACTCAAAAAGATAATATAACAGCACGCATTTTTTACTTCACGTTATCAAAATTTAACCTAAATCAGAAGAATTTCATTTGTGGCTTAGGTTTAGTGTGGCGAGCGTAGCGAGCCGTCTACTCGGTATCCTACCGCACCGCGATGAATTGCATAGAGGGCAATAATTCATAAAACATGTCCTTTTTTGACCTGGTTTGCATTTGCTGACCGAGGTTCGGCCAGGGGGGGGCCTATATTAGAGACGGGGCTTCTGTTTTTCCGATCCCTCGCTAGGGGAGCTTCTATTGGAGACGGGGCTTCTATTAGAGACGGGGCTTGTCTTAGAATAAAAACGGTATATTATTCTCTATTCAAAAAGTTTAGGCTCAGCTCAAATGGATAAGTTTTAGCCGAGAACGAGCTCTCAAAGTGCGACGCGCCAGAAATCGTTGAAAAAGTTTCGAAGTCCAAAACGGTCGAAAAAACTTCTAAGTCCAGAGGTTGACTTGAGTCTATGGGTTGCCGCCTGTAGCTGCAACCAAGAATAGATTCAGTACTTAAGCCGAAACTTTAAATAATTCCTACACGCTTTCTATTTGCTTTTCGACAAAAGTAAAAAATGAGAGTATTCTACGCATTTTTTATCTTCTGTTTGAAACAATGAAGCCAAATGGATTAAAATTCATCGAGTTACAAAATTTTCAAGATTGATCGTTTTCGGTCGCGCGTGCCGCATCACGACATGCTGAGCCCATTTCGTAGCACCTGATCCAGCATTTCGGGTCGTAGTAAATTGTAGTAAATTGCGTGCGTGGTAAATTACATGATAAAATCTAGTTCTTTCAGTCCGCATTTCTTGTCGTTGAGAGAAAAGGTCCACAATAGTGGGTCTGACCCAAGATCCAGGGTCTGATCCAAAATACCGGATCTGACCCGAAATGCTGGATCAGGCGCTACGAAATGGGCTGAGCATGTCGTGATGCGGTACTAAATTTGGGATTTTTTTCGATATCCCAAGTATCCCAAATTTAATACCTCCCAATAATTTATACCCTTACAGTATTTCTTTCGGCGGCATGTGGATGCAGCGCTTCTTAAAGTGCGGCGCTAATTTGAATGCGGCGTTTATTTGAGCGTATACGGTATCCAAATCTATTTCAAGTTTTCAAGTTGAATGACCTGCACATCTTGGACCGCCATCTACTTCCAAGCAGTTTTCGACCATTTCTGAGCCAATTTGACTAGAACTAATTAATGTGATTTTTGAAATCTAAGACTTCAAAAGCGTAAAAAAAGCGAAACTTGTATTTTGTCTTGGGAACCCCTTTAATGTTTGACAAGTTTGCGTGCAAAACTTCGAAGTCCGGTCATGATTGACTCCAAAATTCAACAATAATTAATAGCTTCTTTCAGTGTCTGCGCTTAGGTGCAAAACCGGCGAAAACAACATTGTCGGCTTCCGAATAGAAAACTGCAAGCAAAACGAAAAGTACTGCTACGACACCCAGTGCAAAAATAGATCCTTCAGTGAGTCCAAACTACTTTATATTATCATCATCACCTTGAAATACAGAAACAGGGCTTAGAGTATATCTTTCTTCAAGTTTCTTGTTATCAAGAAATGAAAGATAAACGGTCACTGCACTGCAATTACGAGAAGTTTCCTATCTATCTCTCAAGATCTTGAATAATATGAGCACTGGGACAAGAATAGTTCATTGTAGACCGAAAGCGCAAGGGGTGAAAATCGATATGAATTTGTAAACTTTCTACTTATGCAAGTGTGCGATTGCAGACACTCGTATGAAAGGCTGCACGAAAGAGCTGTACTTCTGCGACTACGCCAAATTTGGCTGCACAAACACGTTGACAGATGTGCAAAAGAACAATTGCAGAATTTGCACTGGCGACGAATGCAATTCGAAAACGTAGCCTGCAGCAAGCTAATAAAAAATTCGATATTTTTTCGAAAAGTAAACCTTGCATTATTTTGTTGATGATGTTAATTGTGAATTTTCATTACTTCACTGCATTCATTTATTTGTTGTCAATAGTGGAAGTCAATGTACTGTAATTCAATGTCTGGACAAAAAATACGCGGAAAACTATTTTCACGCGGCGATTGTCAGGGAGCCTAAGGATGGAATAGCTAATGCCAAAAATTGAGACACGGCACGATTCTCCAGTTAATTTAAGATAGAGACTGCCATTAATATAACCTAATAGACAAAACAGCGGTCTTCTTGTTGTGTATTAACTGGCAGGAAATACTTTCACCAATTTGACCAGTTTCAGTTCGCAATATAGCTCGGACGTATGGTATTTTCTTTTCGCACATGACTGCCATGGCAATACTTGTCAGGTTCGCATCAACATGATATTCAAGTAAAGATTGGTCGCTGTTTTCTGTCATTAATACCAGCATTCGGTCGTGAAAATACCGTATTTATTCTAATACAAGCCCCGTCTCTAATAGAAGCCCCCCTAGAGAGCAATCGAAAAATATAAGCTCCGGGGCTTATATTAGAATAAATACGTTATGTTGCAGCGCAGTGGTGTCAAGGAACGTAAAGCACACAGTATCGACGTTCTTCTTGATTTACTTCATAATCAACTCGCATCATAAAATCCATAAGCAGTGAATAATAGAGAACGCTTTTAATTCACCGTCACCTTCATTCACTAAGCCATGTAAAAAATCAAAAAACAAGTTTTCAAGCAGGTTTGCATAACAAGTGGTAGGATACATAACGATAAACAGATTGAGCAAAGTTACACTTTTTCTACTTTCTATGTAGTTCACATTCTCCGCTTAAGCCTTAGCCGTAGCCTTTGTTCATGAATTACACCGGCAAGTTTGCCATAGAAATCCAGTGCAAGTTCCACTTCCTTTTCCTTCTCTCTTACAATGTTCGTTGCAATCTCCATTTCTATTGACTAACAAATACGCACATGCTTCCCGTCGCCAAACGTTAAACGAAAGAAAAATAACTCTTGATGGATATGTAATATCATGGGCGGTTCATAATGGATTACAATGATTACATGTATTCAGGCCCCCCGGCAAGCCCTAGTACTGAAGGATCCCCCGGGGGGGTTCCCTTGAAAATTGACTTAGTGCATTTGTATTCAGGCTCCCCTCACCCATAGTCCCAGGCGCGTAGCTAGAAACCGAAGGACGGGGGGCAAATCAGCTCGTCAGGAGGGCAAAATCGAAAAATGATAAGGGGGAACCCTTATCATTTTTCCAGAATTTTCCGGAATTCCGAATTTACGGGGGGGCGATTCCGAACGACGGGGAGCTGCGCCCTCCCCCGTCCCCCCTAGCTACGCGCCTGCATAGTCCGCCCCTGTGTAATATGGTCGAAAGCCATTCGGTAGAATTCGATAGCTCAGAGGCATGATTTGCACACAGCATGGTTTCCTTGAAGTCAATGAGCGCTTCATTAATTCATATCCTCGACACCGGCTGCCGACCTTTGCTAATGGTCATGAAAGCAAGCCATTCTGTAGTGTTTTCTCTAACAATTGCTGAAGAATCGCTCGATGTTTGACGATATTCGCGCACAAAGAACTCGTGCATTGCTTTGTTCGCGACTTCTCCGACGACTCGTTGGTTGGAAAGTGTCGCACGGTATACTGCCATTTTCTGAACGAACGTCGTTGAAGGAGAAGAGCAGTAAGGTCGCCAAATTAGAGAACAATGATGAGAGTCGGTTCATTGCGATGGATGAACAAATCGTTCAGAATTGCAAATAATACTGCTCAAGAATGGCACACGATTGACTGTTCAGTGTGAGCGCAATTATCTACTTCGTTTTTGTTATGCATTCTTGGTGAGACCGGCTTAACTATGGGACTGATGACGTCATGCTCACAGTTACGCCGGTCTCACGAAGAATGCATAACAAAAACGAAGAGCCTAATAGAATCAACTAAAACGTTCAGAAGAAGTGGACAATTTGCTGATTGATCAAAAGAGGGCGATGAGGTGTTCTCGACGCTCCTTTTCGGAGCCGCTGATTAAACAGCAATGTATTTAGCGACGAGAACTGGAATGATACGTGTTCCATACCTGTACATTCACGCAGTAATCACGCTGCCAACTCAGAGGCAGACTTTTGGTTCAAAGATGCCATTCATTTACAGTACCCACCGCCGTCACTCTACAATCCTGACGCTGGTGTTTTTAACTGCTACTAGCTACGTATGCTTCATTTTCAGAAGGACAATTTTCATTGAAAGCAACGTTTATTTTCGTTCAGTGATAAAATCTTTGGCAAAAAACACACATTTTGTGACACACAGGTAAAAACAGAGACACAAGGGAATGGGTCAATTCAACTCAAAAATCCACAAGTAATTAATCGCCAAAATGGGTGAATATTGGTTTGTCACAAGCAGAGGCAAGAAAATGGCGCAAAAAACGAAAAATTTCGATTTTACATATCGATTGAAAGAAAAATTTCAATACAATGCGGAAAGGTACGGTACAAAGCGAAAAAATTGCAAAAAGCGTACAGTATTTTGGCGAAAAACAACGCGAAAAATGGTTTTCACAAACAGGAAAAGTGAAATAAAGTGACACGCCACAAAGGAAAAAAACTGAAATCTTCAGTAAATTTACCAATTCAATATATCGACAAATTGTAGATAGCTAGAAATTTGTGCAAAATGCAACCGAAATGAATCGAGGTAAGATAAAGATTGATAGGTACAGTACTATTTCGAGCACAGATGATAGGCAATTTGCAATCAAACACAAACTCGTTTTTAAGGTTACTATTCGAGTACGATTGTATCATCGTAAAAACGCTGAATTACAGTAATTGTCAAATTTGACCCAGATATGGGACGAATAAATGAAAATGGTTAAGTGGCAAAGAAAAATGCAACTTTCTGACACTTCTAAATAATGGGGCTGCCTTTGCTTTAATTTACCACGCGAAAGATAAGCATGAAATTTACTGACAAGAATTGCGAAGGAATTTCTAATAATCTTGGTGAATTGATGGACTTTATTGAACATAATAAGATTATAACTGCATCATAAACAAAGAAAAACAACGTCATACACTGTAAAATTTGGAAAAAATGCGTGAAACCATATCAATCCATTACAAGTAATACCAAAATGAAAAAGAAGCGATATGCAGACAAATACTACAACCAACTGTTTTTTGTTCGGATTCATAAATTCGAGAAAATTTTCAAAATTGTGGAAATAACAAATTACAGAATTCTGTCTAAATATAATTAACTAATTGCAGTATTAGTAAAACAGTTGACTGCGAAATGTCAGCGACACATATGCTTCTCTTAAATGCATCACTCGTCAAAATATACAGCGAATATTAAAGTGGGAAACACAACGAAAAACCGCAACAACGCAATATGACTGAAATTCGCGGAATTCGATTTGTACCGGGATCGAATAGCCAAATAAATCCATTTCATATTCACAGATATCATCCAATCAGACACTAGGAAGAAGTCTGACCATCGCCAAAGAAAGAAAACATGTTCAAATATGAAACAACAAATTGAAACAAGTAGTGCCAGCAAGTAGAACAACGAAAGCTAGGAATGATGGTAATTCGGGGAGTAAAGATAGAATCTCCAGGAAAACGGGAGCGCTCGGCTCGAAACGTCTTCGAAACCACATCGCAGAGATACGTGACAAACTCTCACAAAAGAAACACGCTTGGCGCGAACGAAACAATCAAAAATGAACTACAAATTCTGCGCAATGAAACTGATTGACGCAAGAGAGTAGGATAATATGGAGCTTGCAGCAGCAGTATTTCTTGCTCGGAAGCATTTATACGACGGTGTCATCTTTGAAGCGGCAGCGGTAGAAGGATGAGCAGTAATGGCAGTAGAACAGTGATTAATAAGGAGGACGCTGCAGAACGGGTGCTGGCGCCAGATACGGTCGCCAGGTAGGCGGGGTCCATGCCGCCGCTGGCGCCCACCACGCTGTTCGTCCCGTGCAGAACCAAGTCCCACTTGATCAGCTCCGAGTCTGAAGAAATCAATTCTTATTTTATGCAATTCGTCAGCTGTATCGTGCACAAAATCATTAACTGCAAAATTATCTATTCAAATAGATTCACAAGTAATATTGGGTAACTCATATACAGATAAAAGGCAAGGGAGACGCAAACACGATGGGTGAATGATTGAAGGCACACTGAACGAAACAAAAAAATTACAGTACCACGAAGGTGCAAGAAGTTAAAGAGAAAAGGTACCCGTATACTTCGAATAACATGTGTTATATAATACGTGTTATGCACCAGAAATCCCTCCAGGGGTTCTATACTGAGACCTCGTTCTCGGTCAGATCTTAACCGTTTGAGCTGAGACGAGACTTTCTGAATAGAGAATGATATCAGCTACAACATATTGAAAAATGACAAGAATTGATATAACTATTGGCGGGAATTCGAAAGTTTAATTCAAATATACGAGTGAAAGAACTGGTGTTTTTGAAGTAAAATTTAGAATTCCCGTCAACAGTTGTATGAATTCCTGTGATTTTTCAATGTTTTAGCCGATATCGTTCTCTATTGAAAAAGTCTCAGTTGAGCTCAAACGGTAAAGATTTAGCCGAGAACGAGCTTTCAGTGCGGGACCCCTGAGGGGATTTCTGGTGCATAATAACTATTATATAAGACGTGTTATTGGAAGTATACGGGGACCTAAAGGGCGGTGAAATACAAGAAGAAGCAAAATAAACCCGTCAAGCCAGCCGCGTCAAAGCCGTGGAGCACTAATTCGAACTTGGTCAGCTCGGCCGGTTCGTGAGCATTCGGCACACTCCCCGAGCCAACATAAAACGTATTCACGCTTCCTTCTGAAATCGCAAACGAAAATGTCATGCAAGACAGAGGAAAATAATCATCGGTCAATTGGTTCAAGCAACAAGAAATTAGTTAATAAAACTGAAGAATTTAGTAATTTTAGTTTTGCGCACTGTTCAGTGCGAAGCAAACTGGAAACGAGCAGAAAAGCACAAATAAGCAACGGCACATGAAGGGGGCGAAAGCCGCAGGTGGCCGCTTGAAAAGGGGACGAACGAACATGCCCGTTTACCATGATAAACAATCACATATATCGTACCGTCCCATCCGTCGTTGTCAATCTCGAGTGTCCAGAGGCCGCCGGCGGTCTCACCCCAGTTGTGCGTCGTCATGAACGCCCACTCCCTGAATCCCGTTCGACTCGTGTCCCGTGCTCGCTTCGCCAACAACGTCGATCGTGTACCTGAAGCAACCAAGTTATTTAAAAATCTTCTATGCTAAATTTTAGCAGAACAATTGCTCAGCAGGCGCCTGGGTCTGGGGAGTAGAAATCAGCACAATCAGTGCGAGTGTATCATTTACCTGCGATCATTTTATTTCAGTCTCAAAAAAGTGTAACCGAATTCAGGAGCTTTAATTCAATGACGAATGAATCAATTTGAGTTAATGGATTATAAGCAACAAATTGACAGAAAGTAAAATAACTGACCGGCCGGTGATGTGAGATAGATCTGAATGTCGCCGCGTTTGGGCGCCGTGAGGGTGATGATGGCCTGCACGTGCTCCAAGTAGACCACGCGGCGTTCGTTGTCCTTAGCGCACCCGTCCGTGTACAATTGCAACTGCAGTCGTGACCCGTGCGGAATCGTCCTGAAACAAGTAATTTCATCGTCATTCACTTAATTAAAGATCAACATAGAATTGCGCATTGCAAAATAAATTTTGTCGTTAAATTAGTCAGCAACGTACAGCATTAGCAACAAAAGTTCAGCACTATTAGAACGGTCATATGAAACCAATTCGTGAACGGGTTAGTAGCGACCTCCCAATTTTCATTGCAAACGCTACGTTTCAATATTTTTAACGTTACGGTCAAAGCGTTTCAATATTTTCAAAAAAATGGAAACAATTTCGCAAAAGAATAGTTTTGTTGACAAGATGTTGAATGATTTGGATAAACTGACTTGTATCTGCCGGGGTAGGAGACGCGACAACTCTTCTGCTCCGGCACATTGGTCCAGTTCTTGGCGAGCACCACCATGGCGCCCGCGTCCAACAGTCCGAAACCGAACGAATGAGAGACATTTCTGCCCACTCCATTTGTCACCTAACAACAAAATCGTTCACATTTTTCATCACACTCCAAGCAATTATTCTACAAAATAACAATTAACCAACAATATAAAGGTGCAATAGTCTGCCGGGCCCTAACGTTAAACGTAACCAAATCATTCCATACGTCATCCGACTTTTTACTTATAAGAATTACAATCGAGCAGATAAAATTCATGTTAACTTAGGGTCTGGATGTAATATAAAACATTAATCTCTGTTACATCAATAAAGTGAACGCAAAAAGCGGAAGGCGTCGTACCCAATCGCCAGCGCGGAGGTTTTCCGGTCTGGAGGTGCGGACGACGATGTGCTGCAGGTCGCGCCAGCTGAGGTCGCGGTTGGCCTCGAGTGTCAAGGCGGCGATCCCGGCGGCCAACGGGGCGCTCGCCGACGTCCCCGTGTGCGTGTTCGTGCACGAATGGTGCAGATCCGTCGTCACCTAAAAGGCCATTCCGATGATTATGTTGCACAAATTTAACACCGACGCAACGTCTACGTGGGGAATCTAGTAACCCGTCAACTTTGTGTATCACGTTAATTTAAGATAAAAAGTTACTGTTAGGGTAGAAAATTTGGGAGGTACTTAATTTAGGATTTTTTTGATTTCGACCTATTGGGAGGTACTAAATTTGGGATAATTGTCGGTCTGACAGGGCGGTACCATAGTA